>CM064512.1:13057496-13139996 GCA_032716605.1 Paralithodes platypus
AAGTATCACCTGCTTGTGGAACTTCCGCAGGGACTTGTACTTCTTGGCTCCCGGAGTCCACAGACGATAGCTTTTGTAGGCATTGAGGACCAACATATCTACCGTATGCAGAATAAACTTCTTGTACCACCTGCAAGATGTTCCCAGGCAGTCGATGAAGCCCATCTGCATGTCGGACTTGTCGATGAAGCGCATGTTGATGTGTAGTCCAGGACAGCAGCTGGTTTCTGGACGGGGTTCTTCGTTTTTCAGTCCACCTTCCCTGTGGCGACCATCTCGGCTTTGTGGCTCTGTGGTGAGGAGGTTGACCTTCCGCTGGTCATGCCAGTGGATGGAGAGGATGGGGCCACTCTTCTTGTGGAAGATGTCCGTCTTCTTGGTCTTGATTAAGTAGCCTGGCATGCCCTCCTCTTGGCCTTGACTGTCCCGACAGTTCCGGTCTTGCGGTCATGGAGGTACTTGGCGAGGATTGGCGATGTGTAATAATTATCGGTGTAGAGAATGTGGTTCTTGTGGAAGTGTCTCTCCATCATTTTCTTTACGACAGCGCCGCCAAATCCAATGTCGGTGTTAGTCTCGATTTCCCCACCACTGCCGCTGTAGACCACAAAGTCCAGCACATACCCCGTCTTACAGTCGCAGAGGCTGAAGAGCTTGATGCCAAAGCGGTGTCTCTTGGACGGGATATACTGTCGGAAGTGCAGCCTACCACGGAACAGGACCAGAGACTCGTCGAGGCATATCTTCTGGAAAGGAATCGGGTAGGTTGTAAACCGATGACGTATCATGGCATACAGCTTCCTGATAAAGTGCCATGTTGTTTGTCAGGTGGAGATAGGAGAGGATGTCAAAGTACCTATCCCTGGACATGTACTTGCCAAATGCTGGACTCGTTATGAGGTCGCCAGTGATCCAGTAGTCGGCCAGAACGTGCTTCCTGATATGTGTCATCAGCATTGTGAGTGCCAAGAACACATATAGTTCTGCCACAGTGACAGCGCTCCATGCCACCATCTTGGCACTGGTCTTCCTGCCAAGAAAGTTGGAACAGATAGCATGGTGATTGTTTGTTTCCTCGACGAGGTATTCCATGACTTCATTATCATAAAAGCCACAGAAAAGTTCACTTTGGGTAGCATCTGGGGACACAGGGAAATGCTGGTGACGCCCCGGAACCAACCTGTTGCTCGTCAAAGGCAAGACAATCTGGCTCAAAATCCACCCCATCTGTCCACACAAACAAGTTGGATGAGCGCACACGTGCACGCGGACGCCCAGGACGCCCAAGCGGACGCCCTGCACGGCCACGGGTAAGCCCAGGGGCATCGGCGTCGGCAGGCTGAGCCGCACGCCCACGACCTTGCTCTCGAACTCGTCGTGTCGGGACTTCCTCCTCTTCCATATCCTCGTCCTCCTCCTCAGGCAATGTCAGGTCATCTGGGGCAATGTTGGGGTCGTCAACATCTTCTTCGGGAGACATTTCCGGTGAAAAGCGACCGGGCGTATGCGGCGTGGGGGGCGGGAGGCTGCGGGAGGTTGAAGAATGGGAGCCTCAGCCTCGGGAGTTGGGCTCCTTTTGCGGCGAGCCGAGTGCTTTTCCGCAGCAAATAATGCTCTTCGGTGTGATGAGGGCTGTGGCACACTGTGGGAGGACAATGCCGCACCACTAGTACCACTTGAAGAGGCCCTTTGCTCATCCTGAGGGAGAGATGAAGCCGAGGGCTGTGGGTGACCCACGCGGCGTCCCGGGTCAAGGCGTCGGGACAAAGGAATGCGGGTGGTTGCTAGACCAGGGTCGGCGTCACTATCACTATCTTCGCCTTCCCTAACCTTTTCTGCTGCCCTGCGTGCTTTCTTGGCTGCACTTTTTACTAATGATTGTTTGTAAAAGTATTTACCCCTTTCAAGGGCGTACGGGCAGGCAAAGGGGAAGGGCCTGGGCTAGGGCTTGGCCTACTAGCTGACCTAGCAAAGATGGCGAAGGGGTAGGCCTAGGCTCTAGCACAATTGGAAGTTCTACTGCACCTTCCTGCAACACTTCCACATCAGGATCATCACTACTATCACCTCCCTCAAACAAATCCACATTGTCATCTTCCCCAAACCCCACAAAATCATCGTCTTCACTCGCACTTATGAATTTATGTTTATCAACTAAGCTTTCGCCACTGCTCTCTTCAATGGCAAAAAGTTGTCTCTGTATGGCACTATCACTCAACAATAACTTTGCTTTCTTGCATTTAGCCTTTTTCTTGATAGCAACAGGCGTCGAAGTTGCGAGAGTGATAGCAGGGGGGGGCGCGGGAGACTGCACAGAATCGAACGCATCGGACAACATTTTTTTGCTATAACTCGGTATGGCGGTCACGCGGGAACTAATAATGGTAGTAGTTGAGGCTTGGTGGCGCTGTGATCGCCCCTGCAAAGTAAATTTTTGCCACGCCATTTTCAAAGCACGGTTTCAAGCACAGAGCTAATCTAAGGACACCCGGGGTCCGGCCCATCTGCCGCAGCGTCCTTATATAAGGTTGCCCGGACTGGAAGGGTTAAAGACAATTGCAAGATCTCACGACATCTTTGTCAGTAGCTATACATACGGCATCACTTACGTAAGAACATCTAACATAACCTACCACACTCAGGTAACAGTGCTGTCAGCTATCATATTTCTTCAATCCATATTCTGCTGACTGCGATGCTATTTTTGTTTTGTTTCTCAATATTTGTGTGATATCTAGTTACTTTGGTCATGACAGGTCGTTCTACAGTTTAGTAATCTTCCGCTTATGTGTACCATGAATGCCGACAATTATAAATACATTAATCAATATGTCATTATCATCATGGGGGATAGACAGACGAATGAGGAAGTAATAGGGAGGTTTGGTGTGGAGGTAGATGTGCTGGAAAGTGTGAAAAAGCCACACTTGAGATGGTTCGGCCATATGGAACGTATGGGAAGCGAGAGAATGACTAAGAAGGTGTACAGAGAGAGGTGGAAGGACAGAGAGGAGGATTTAAACCGAGAGAGAGGTGGAAGGATGGAATGATCGAAGAAGTATATGAATGAAGACGGTGCTGGTTGGGAGGAGGGGCGTCGACTGACTCGAGACAGAGGTGTATGGGGGCATTTCGTTCGTGGCCACCCCTTCGGGGATCATGGCGTCAGGCAGTAGATAGACAGATTAACATCATCATCAGCCAGAGTTAGTTCACTACAGGACAAAGGCCTCTCCACTCTAACCAGTCAGATGTTAGCATGGTCCATCCCATTCAAGCACACTTTTGGATCACATTTCTCTATCTGGTTCTCTGTCTACTCCTTTTTCTAGCTCTATCTTAAGGTTCCCAATCTGTTGTTCTACATGGCCATCTGGTATCATATCTTCTGAATATATAACCTGCCCAGGATATTTTTTTATTTTATAGTAACGAGAATGTCTTCTACTTTTGTTTGAGCGCTCTTATCCAAGAGGCTATATTAATTTGTTTATTTTTTATTTTATTTTTTGTTTAATATAATTATGTACTGTATGTAAATACTCAGGCACATACATCATAGCTGGGGGTGGCCGACTCGAGACAGAGCCCGAACAGAAAAAATATTTAAGTTCCAGTTCTTAGGGTCCGGGACCCCTTTCGCTCACCCCTTACTCTGTCGCGTCTAGTAGGTGAACTTTACTTGGGGAGGAGGATTCCTAGCGTCTTGCCCCCGAAGAAAAAGTAGGACAAGAAAAGAAAATAATTAGAGGAAGGAAAAGCAAAGACAAAACAAAAAAAGGAGCTTAATGGCATCCACCATTTATAAAATGTGTGTAACAATTGAGGGTTGCAAATATGTGGAAATCAACTCTAAGGAAGTGAATTCCAGAGAGTAGAAGTTCTGGGGAAAAATGAATTTTGATAAGTGGAAGTTCTACATTGTGGAGGAGAGAGAGAGTAAATTTATGGTCATTTTCAGCTGCCCTAGTTCTGCGGGGAAAGATGCTGAGAGGTGGTTCAATTGCAGCAAGTTCCTCAATACCTTTACTGTGAAAATATGTAGAGCAATGCAAGCGATTTAACATATGTCTGTATATATAATGGAGGAAGATCCTGCGTGATTACAGGGTTATTGATTAATCTAATTAATCGGGGGCCGGGGGAGTGTTGGAAGGACCTGGTGACCCTGATCTCTGGTCTTCTCCTGGATGACCTAGAAGTGTGTGAATTTGTATTTTGTTATTGTGTGTTCATTGTTTTATGTTTGTGTTTTGTGTTGCCCCTATTCTGGCTCTGTCTTGAGTCCCCCACAAACAAAGAAAAAGAAAAAGAAAAAACAAACTAACAAATCAAATAAATTAATAGAAAAGTGGGGATTGGGCCTGAGTATATAGATATATAGATAGCTATTTTGAAATCTGTGCAACTGGCTCAATGCAACTACTCCACATCCATTCCACAAGGGTGCACAGTATTCCATCTGAGGACGAACATGACATTTATATATTGTACAGTTATCAATACAAATCGTGAAAACCGAATAGTTACAGGATATGTAAATATACAAGATGCACGTGATTTATGAATGAGATTGAAGTGAATTTACCTTTAATGTGAAACCAAATGCATGGAGATACCAACGTGTTTATAATGTAGGCTACTTTAGGAGGAATTGAGTAAAACCATGTATCCATTGTGATTTTATAATTTAACTGATTTACTGTAGGTTTCATAGGAGGTAGATGTCCTGCTTTACATTGCCAAAATTGAAGTTGCAATCAAAAGTCATGATCTACGTATACATTTATTCTCTGGCAAAATAAAAACAAGTATGCTTAATACAAATGAAAACAGAATGTATTGAACAGATATTGAATGTTGTTCAGGATTAGGTTATCGTTTATCAAAACATATATTGTTGAATCTGTGAAGCATGGATACGAATGTTTGACCATGACTGTAAAACTTGCTTTATCTCTGTGCTTTTTTAAAATTAAATTGTTTCATATTGGTTGAGCACAGTTGATATGAGTTCTTTGCACCAGCCCTGAGAGCTGCCCAAAACTTGCAGGGAGGACCACAATAGTTACCACCTATTCGGACTATTGAGCGCTGGCTTTCTAGTATTTCTAAGGAAAGATACACTATTTATTAGTGTATCATAGAGGATATGCCTATTAGTATAATAGTCCACTTTCAAGCGCCCGCGGTCCGCCAGTTTGAAACTACCGCCGCGGGGAGAGAGTCCTACGCCATAAGTGCAACGCTAATTCCCTTATGGAATCCTCTTATGATTGGGGTGCTCACTACGAAAAAACGTTGTAAAAAATAAAAAATAAAATTAACTTAATACTTGTTATATTAATGCTTTCCATCTCGGTGGATTTCTTGCGTGGATTCTATCCCTGACGTTGCTCTCAGAGACGCCATTCCCCCCTTCCTCTCCCCAGCGCATTCATACCGTGTGGTTGTGCGCGGCATGTGCTCCGCCACATTCTTTGTTCGCTCTCTTCTAGTGAGTCCTTGCTCATTTGTATATATCTAAGTTGTATTGAAAAGGTTTTAGACTAGCTAGCACAAGCTGCCACATTGGTATGCCCGCAGGAAGTGTTAAAATAGGGTACTATTGTACAGGCGCCATCGTGTCCCCCAGGATCAGCGCCTCATGTGTTTTTGTTTTTGTTTCTCTGTGCCTTACCTGTTGCTCTTATCTACTAGTTAGGAGGCTACTATATCCACAGGAATATGCTTTAGGCCGTCTCTATGAGGCAGTTGCATTACCTTTGTTTAGCAGGCGCCCTAGTTCAAGGGTTGTCACACGTGGTGTGGAACCTTCTAGTGTCCGAGCCTGCTCTTGCCCTCTCGCGTGGGCCTCTTCGCCATATGCTGCTGCTGTGTCTTCAGGAGGTAGTAACCAGCCAAGATGATGCTTTACTGCCTCGTGGCCAGCCTCAGTAGGGGTATCCTTAGTGGGCTCGGGGTAATTTATTCATCAATAAAATTATAATACTATTGTAGCCCTAAGTTATCCCTCGTTTTGTGCATCTAGTGTTATTTTACATGTAAAACAGGGAGTCAGGAGACGTCCTGATGGTGGTGTGGGATTTTGGGGGTGTCTGACTTTCACAAATAAGTCAACACCTCTGAAAGATTTGGTTTGTTTGACCAGCAAGCTTTCTGGGTATTGCCGCTATCTTCTCGTCTCGCAGAGGAGTAAGGAATAAACCAAATATCCCGGCGTGGTGTGCTATACCACGAACCTCCCGGCAGAAATGAGAATTTCTAAGGGAGTATCTCGGCTCGCCGAGTGAACTCGCCCAGACCGATAACCTTATGCGGCATGAATTCCGACGCCCGGCGCAACAGTCAAGTGTGGAAAATACTATCTATCTAGTCCAAAGAGTCCGTGAGAGTAAAGAGCTAAGGTATTAGTAGGCCAGTGACACTTTGTCACAGGTAAGCAGTTCAATAACGGAAAAACCTAGGTTTTTCCCTTACAGGTCCAGCGGAAGATTAGAGTAGCAGTGGGCTATAGCTAATTTTGCGGCGGACTTGAAGTTTTAGGATGTGTAAACCTCCCTGGTTATCCTTATGAGCATTGATTCCTGGAAATTTTCTATTTCCAACACATCGGTAGCAGCACAGGAAGCAGGTGAGGGACCGATCGAGGCGGGTTTTGAATTTGTTTAGCTACATCATACCTTGTTCTCTCTATGCGCTACTCCTACCTGCTCTCTTTTACCAGTATTCGCACATAAACTATGAGTAAGATGTGTAAAGTGCCTTGATAGAGCACGGGGCCTCTGGTTGTCGAAGAAAATGCGGTGTGATGTTCGGAACTGCGAGCGACGCTGTTCAACAAGAGAGATCAATCATGCCTAATGGCACTGAAGGAGATTAAGAACTTATATAATGTTTACGCTAAAGACGTTTGCCCATAAGGCCTTGCACTGTGACGACGAAGCCCTTTGGGATTATCTGGTTATCAAATCTCCATCTTTAAAATTAACGCCATCCAAGTCAACTCCTAAAACAAAAGCTAAATCTAAAGTAGTATCTACAGAGCTAGTAAGTAGTAGTGAGAGTAGCGACAGTTCTGAGGCAACCCCCCCCGGCCGGCGGAAACGAGGACGTTCACCTTCACCTAGGACCAAGTCTCGGTCCAGATCTAGGTCCCCTCGTAGAAAGGCCCGTCAGTCTTCCGTTGAGGCAATTTTTAGGGCCAACAAACGGCGGAAAAATGAGTCAGGTTCTTCGACCCCCAAATCAGTGACAGGACATAAAAGTGCCCGCACGGATGAGGCGCAGCCGCGGCACCGGCCATCACCGGGGTAACAGCCACTTCCCTCCACCTCTACCTCCACATTAGCTAACATCCAATCTGGCAGCTCGGAGGTAGGGACGGAGGGGACTGAGTCGAATCCCAGGGATGTACCTAGGGAATTTTTAAGTGAACCACAGGATATTTTTTTACCTTTACTATACCTAAATTAAACTTTGCTGTACCACGTAGGGGTCCCCCAGTAGTGTCACAGAGGGTACTAGCAGAGCAGTACCGGAGCTTTTCAACTTGTACACGCCAAAATGATGACAATTCTAACGAGGTGATACCGGACTCCCAACCACCCGCTGATAAGGGTAGGGGTGTCTGGAGACAGTCAGAGCCCTCTCAGGTACAACCTTTAGTTCAGGCTCAGGACACGACTAGGGAACGTGATAATGTACAAACAATCCCGTGACGGTCCCAGACTTAGTTTGACCGATAAACAATCAGGTGCCGGAACCACGGCAATCAAAGCCGGAAATTGTGGAACTACCGGAGGAGTCAGAGGACCTGATCTGTCCTCCGCTCAACCAAGACCTAATGAGGAAGTATCTGAGGAGGGTTCTGAGTCCTCCAGAGTGTTCCACAGTAAGTGTTTAACGACAGATGACCTCAATGATATCTTGCATAGTCATCATGCGCCAGTATCATATTCCTACTTCCCAGGGTCCTTCCACTACTACTCCGGT
The DNA here is from genome assembly GCA_032716605.1 of Paralithodes platypus. Taxonomy (NCBI): domain Eukaryota; kingdom Metazoa; phylum Arthropoda; class Malacostraca; order Decapoda; family Lithodidae; genus Paralithodes; species Paralithodes platypus. The sequence continues at coordinate 13,065,492 of CM064512.1, forward strand.
AACTCCCCGATCGAGTCAACAGTGCGGCCATTAGAACTGACCGGAGTTAAGCCTCCCAATAAGTCATTACCTCCCCTTACCCTCAATCCGCGAATATCACGGCAAGTGGCACGACAGTGCCCGCGTCCATGACAGCCACTAATGTTCGGGTGATCACGGACATTACTCCTCCTCCTCTCGATAAACTCCCACAGAGGAGAGGCCCTCTTGTATGGGCCAGACTGTTCATGGGTACAAGCTATCGCACAGAACCCACATATGGCACAAACTATGGTATCGGGGGAGCTTCCGGTCCCTAGTGACTGGACCATTGAAGTAAGTAGGAGCAAGAAGCTGAGAGCCAAAGATGCGCAAGGACAACTATTGGATGTTACAATTAAGGCTATACCTAATGTATATTCCTCTGATTTCTTTGTATATTCTGCTACTCCGGCATTACCTCCTGCCTCGGCTGCACGACTTTTTGCGGACTGATCACAATCTGACGGCGTGAATAACATAAAGTCACTCAACTACCTGACACCAGAATTGGATACAAACCCGGTGCTCGATCAGAGTCACAACCCAGTTCTGCAGGTGGGGCAGGTAGATGTGGGCCCATGGATGGACTGGGAAGCTGAGGCGCAACAATTTGCAGCTACCATTACCTCAAAATCCTCCCACCAAATTCCTCAGGAAACCCATTCATGGTTCTCATTACCCATAAATAAGGATGGAGGGGTGTACCCTGCTGTGTTTGATTTCCTGGCAGCTCCCAAACTGTCCCTTTATGAACTACAGGAACCTTTCTCAACCACTCCAGCCCACTTAGACAGAGATTTCAAATTGCATTACAAAGCATATAGACTTTTCTCACAATTCCTCTTAAGTCGCCAAATAGCCCAGTCACTCACGAGGACTATAACTGCCATCTCTGATCAAAATGTACGGAAGGCAACGGAACTGTCCCGGCGGCTTCTATTACAAAATTCAATACAGTCCGTAGGTGATATCAGAATAGCCTTAATGGAGGCTGTTCGTGCACGACAGGACTTAGGAGTGTACATGGTGAAGAAGTTACCGGAAGACATTGGTCGCCGGGTAACGCTTTCCCCTGTCTTAACTTCCTCTTTGCTAAATTTAGACACATGGAGGGCAGTATATAATATGGTAGATAGCTGAAGACGAGTACCTCCCAGCCTAAGAAGGAGTCTTTCAAGAAACCATACTCTAAACCAAAAGGTGGAGGTAAGTCTCAATATACCGGTGCTAAACAGTCCTTTCAGGACTCCAGGTCTCCCCAACAGCAGGCAGGTACTCAGCACAAGCAAAAGCAGGGCAAACAATCAGGCAAGTTGAATAACAAGGGTAAGTCACAACACAAGCCTCAGCAGGGAACGACATCTGCCAAACCTAGTCAGCCATCTACCTCTGCCCCACCACCACCAAAAAACTAGTCAATCAAACTCTCTCTCTCCCGGGGCCTACCGCAGACGAGTTGGATCCGAGAGTAGTTCTGCCGGACAAGCCCAGTCAAGCGACTGGGTCATTCCAAGCATGTCGCAGGGCCTGGCCCCGGCGGACTTGGGCTCGGACAGTGGTAAGCAAAGGGATCACTTGGAGGTGGCTCCGGCGACCTCATTTACGTCAAACTCGAGAATTCAATCGTGTATCTTTAGAGGTGGAGTCACTAGTCCAAGAAATGATTACCAAGCATGTCATTGTCCTAGTCGATCCAACTTGCCACGTTTTCACGTCCAGACTTTTTCTAGTGCCAAAGAGGGACAGTGTACAGATGCGACCAGTAGTAGATCTCTCGTGTATGAACACACACATTCACAATTTACCCTTCAGGATGCTCACTGTGTATCAAATCAGGCTCACACTCCCGCCGCAAGGCTGGATGTGCTCACTAGACCTGAAAGACTCCTATTGGCATGTCTCCATCAACAAAAGGTTCCTAAAATTCCTTGCCTTGAGGATCAGGCAGGAGACTTATAGCTTTCAGAGATTGCCATTCGGTTTGAACCTGGCACCGAGAATTTTCACAAAATTAGTCCGGCAGGCCCTTATGCCAATGTTAGCTCAGGGGATCTAAGTGTTGTGGTACCTAGATGACTGGCTAGTAGTGGCAGAGTCAGAGAGTTAATGTCATATCCATGTAAATCAAGTGATAAATCATGTACAAACCCTAGGGTTCAAGGTCAACTTGGCAAAGTCGCTCCTTGTTCCCACACGGGTAATTCAGTGGATAGGGCTGGTCTGGGACACAGCCAATCTTACTCTCAGTCAGAGTGTGGACAACCGCAACAGATTTCGTAAAAATTGTTTCGGTTTCTCACAGTCTGAACACGACGAGGAGAACGTGGGAGTCCCTGGTCGGTTCTCTCAACTGGATTCAACTAACTGTGAAGTTGGGCCGGTTGAAAGTAAAGAGATTAATCCTGGAAGGCAACACATTTTTCCCACTCTTGCTGGAGGGAAAATTATGGACCATTCCTCCATTAATTCACAACTTACTGCCGGTCTCGGCAAAGAAGGAAACATTGCACTCAATAATGACGTGGGTTTCTACCCCACCTACAGTATGGATAGACACAGATGCTTCAGGGACAATAGACTGGGGATATCAATCGAATCTAGGCCACCAGGGTCAAGGTCTGTGGTCCCAAGACGAGAACTTTCATATCAACAAACAAGAGTTTTTAGTCCCTTTGTTTTTCCTTCAAACTCACAGCTCTTCGTTACAGGAAAGTCAATTGCCTTTCGAATGGACAACTTGACCGCGGTACACTGCATTCAAAAGCAAGGGTCAATGAGGTCTCGGAAGTTACTAGAATTGTCGGAACAGATTTTTGCTCTGGCCGAAAAGCTGAGCGTCCATCTCCATGTATCTTATCTTCCGGGCATGGCTAACGTCTGGGCAGACGTTCTGTCTCGGAGACAGAGCACCACAGTAGAATGGGCACTCAACCAAAACATCTTCAACAAGATGATTGCAGAGCCATACCGTCCACAAGTGGATCTATTCGTGTCCGAGTGAAACCACAGACTCCCTCTCTTCCTAACCCGCCGGGAAATGACTTCGGCGGGGGATCCAAACGGATTGTTGGAGGACTGGAACAAATGGAATTCCATCTATTTTTTTCCACCTCCAGACGCTTCACTCATGTGTCAAGTAGTTCACAAACTACGGGGTTACCGGGGCTTAGTCTGGATGATCGCGCGACTTTCGCTGGCTCAGGTGTGGTACCACCAATTGAGAACGTGGTGCGAAAACCCGGTGTCACTCCCGGTCTCGTACTTCCACTTGGAGACAATTGGCAACCTAGAGACCTCGCTGACTTTTGCCTTCTGGACATTCAAAATGCCAAATGGCTAACTCAGTACGGAGAGAGTTACAAATAAATTGCTTAATCAGTATACTATGTCTACCAGGAGACAATACCAATCACATTGGAAAACGTTCACAACCTGGATAGTGGAAACAGTGCAAACAGACTCATCAGTAGCTTTAGTGTTTAAGTACTTAGACTATTTGTTTGAACAAAGGCGCTTTTCTGTAGTTACACTAAAAAATCACATGCCTGCCATTAGAAACCCCTTTTACGACCTTACTGGTCTATCCATACCGCAGGCAGAGGAGAAAGAGTTCATGAGGGCATGTTTTAATCTGCGCCCACCACCACGTCAGCTCATGCCTACCTGGTCGCTGGACAAAACTTTATCTTTGCTTGATTCGCGCAAATATAATCATGCGCCGGAATTTGACTCATTAATAAAGAGGGTGGGTTCCTTATGGCTTTGGCGACAGGAAACAGGGTATCAGAGCTGGCGGCGATGAGCAACGAACCTAATTGCCTCAGGTTTGGGAGACTGAATGAACACTTACAAATTACTCCGTCTCCCACGTTCATAGCAAAGAATGAACATTGTGATCATGTGTTTTCAGAATTTACAGTCCCGGCACTGAAACGTGGACATACACATCACATTATGTGCCCAGTGCAGGCTTTACTTAAGTTTATGAGGGTAGCACAGCCTCAACAACCAGGCTTTTTATGGGTCAACAGTACAGGTACTCGTGTCACGAGAAGGAAATTAGCTTCTTTACTCGTAGACGTCATTAAGGAAAGTAATCCCGGTGTAGTGGACAGAGCCCATGACATAAGAAAGTGGGCCGTCTCTCTCAGTTTCTTACAAAATTATTCAATTGATGACATAGCTATCACTAAATTGTGGGCTTCTAATCATACTATCTTGACGCGATACCTGTCTGTGGCTCTGGATAAGCCAAAACTAACTTGTGTGGCGTTACGGCAGAGGGTCTAGTACTCTAGTTAGTCCATGTGCTATTACAAATCAAGTTTAATCTTAATGGAAAAAAAGGAGGGGGTGCCGGAAAGCCCAATGACCCCTAGAGCCCCTCCGCCGGATATTGTGATAAGATCACGAGCTGTGATACTTAATAAGTCGAGCTGGTTCTACAGCTCTAAAATATTATTTTTTATTTTTGAAGATATCTATCATAGTTACAACTATATAGTATAAACAAAGTGTACAAGTTATATGAAATGTATGAATAGTTTTAAGGACAGAAGATATAATCCACGGATATATGGATCTGTATTAGTTGAACAGGACTACACGTATGTTCCTAGACAACAATTATTATGGATATCAATGTGAGATCGTATCATTGTACCTAGTCGGTCAAGTATAAGCAGATATTCTTCGAAGTAACGCACTTCTTTCTTTTCAAATGTTTTACTTATATTGTATGTAAGCAATAAAGACTTAAATTGTTATATGATTCTTTGTCTCTACCTATGTTACTTTATTAGTGGTTTGATATTGTCACGAATGTCCCCCTCCAGTCTCGAGATATCAGGCATATCGTCAATGATGGAGGGGCCACTAATAAATTATAGGTTTGAGTCACGGAGGGAAGAATGAAAACCTAATATTTAGTAGTAGCCCCGAAATCGTTGACGATGTAGGGCCCTCCCTTCCATCCCCTTCCCATTCGTTTGATGTCTTGAGTTTAGTCTTAATATGTCATTGAAGGGGGAAAGGCGTCTCCGAGAGCAACGTCAGGGATAGAATCCACGCAAGAAATCCACCTAGATTGAAAGCATTAATATAACAAGTATTAAGTTAATTTTAATTTTTTACGAAGTTTTTCGTAGTGTTTTCCCCAATCATAAGATGATTCCATAAGAGAATTAGCGTTACACTTATGACGTAGGACTCTTTCTCCCAGTGGCGGTAGTTTCAAAATGGCGGACCGCGGGCGCTTGAAAGTGGACTATTATACTAATAGGCATATCGTCAATGATTTCGGGGCTACTACTAAATATTATGTTTTCATTCTTCCCTCCGGGACTCAAACCTATAATATTGATTTGTTATTTTAATGTTCGCCCTTAAAGGAAGACCACAATTAAATATTATGTCTTGCTTGTATTTACACATCACACCACAAATTCTCCTTATTGTCTTGATTTTTATAATTAACAACAAAACGTGTATACTGTACAAGTAGCCAAGGAGGATGCATACTCTGTGCGTTGTTAACCAGCTAACAAGCTATGGCAACACCCACATAAAATGACGTGTAACACTAACATTAGAACCTTCATACGTAACTGTATACAAAAGGATCGAAATATTCTGCAAAGGCTTCCTGTCCTCATTATATTCTCTGTTTTGGAAAGAAATACTGTAAAGCTGCTGTCTCTTGAAGATCCTTATCGTTGAATAATGTAGTGTTTACGAACTAGAATTGAGTGCAAAATATATATATATATGTTTAGACCATTAACCGTAATGAAGGAGTACACGTGTTGTTGAGAGAGAAAGAGAGACAGACAGAGAGAGAGAGAGAGAGAGAGACCTAGGTACTATATGCAGATATCTTAAACAGACTGGAAACACAAACATACTCAGGGAAGGAGGGCTTAGCGGTTAAAGGGGATTCACAGGATGCAAGCATGGTCGCACATCCATGTTTGGGCAGTTCTTCATTTGCGTAGAAGGCTCGTTAAATTTGGCCACTATATAAATTAATCACATAATATTAATGTCCTTAATTAAAACTGTATCACCTTTACCAGCAAGATTAGTACTCACCAACGCAGTAATTCACCTATAGACTGTTAATCATTCATGGATGCCAATATGAATAGTCCTGTGCCAACCATGCCGATAATAAAGTCGTAATTTTGAAAACGTTTTTGTAGAGAATATTTGTGAGCATCAGAAAGTGCAGTACAAATCTCCTGAAATGCAATATTACTGTAGGAGTTGAAACGGCCTACTGAATTAGCGAAACATCGACAAATATAACCCAAAATGATTGAATATGTTATTTCTGTAATTTTAAGGTGGAGTGTTATTAAATTATTCTTGTATTAGCATTACTAAAGTAAACATGTTTTCGCCTAAGGGGAGTAACTGCGGCCATTTCCAGACCAGATGGCTGGAGTAAAATAAGAAAGAAGAGTAATTGGACAGAGGAAGAACATGCTGAGAAGAGAGAAGTACAGTAGAAGACTGAAAGTTCTCGAGCTCAACCAAGTTGCTTCATTGTTTGACTGAGTATTACTTTAAAGAACTATATTACTGAATCTGTACTAGTGTATACAAGTACATCTCATCTATGCTATTTATATAATTACTACTTTAATTGCCTCGTTATAATGATAATATTATACAGAATAAACTGACGCCCTTTGAGTCCATCTCTAAATAATAATAGTGTCCTCAAATTTGATATTTGAGGGATCTGTAAACTGTATTAGTCTGGATAACGAAACTCATGTTTCCAGCTTTAAATGCTACAACTGTAAAATATATGTTTTATAATGTTGTTCATACCACAGTTAGCTAGCTCTGTAGCTATCGTTAAATATAATTATTATTGTGATTTGCTCTGAGATAAAATCAAGTATACACAAGATCAGAATCAGGTACTATAGTCAACTAAGGCTACTATAGTCAACTAAACAAACTTGGCGGGTGCCCAACCCCGAAAAGGGTTGAAATAGGGGAGCTATCCCCCCGCCAAAGGCGGCTTTCTAGGGCCTTTCATAGCTGATGCTGAGAGGATTGGGTTCTAGTCATGTGGTGATGGGCTGGTCTATCAGAGTGAGAACTGAGCGATCTCTGCCATACCCATAGCTTACTCTGACTGTTCCTTTTACTTATATATTTTCTAGATCTCAAGTGACGGCGTCTCTTGCGTGGATTGACCTCCTAATCTACCAAGATTGGAAGCCAAAGCGTCACATCTTTCCTTTGCCCCTCAACTTTCTCTTCATAATTGCTGAGGGGCACAGGGTCCTGGGTGGGGCTTTGGTTTCCCGGGCGTTTCCGCACCCTCCTCAGCTCCCCGCCGTGGGGTGGCTTCGGTCACCCAGGCTTTATTGTGGTCGGCGGGGTGGGTTCTGTGGGGGCGCTCGGTTGTGGCCTTGGCCTTGCTCGGGGCCTTGGGGCTGTTCGGCCAGGCAGCTTGGGGAAAAACAACAACAACAACAACAACTAAACAAACTTGGTTTTTCGCTTATTTTTGTATATATTTTCACGATACTTATGACACTCAAAACCTAAGTGAGTTGCTCAATTTATATGAATAACGTTATATATTTACATATATATCTTTAATCAGTGCGAATAATACACGTTACTTATTTACTTATGTATTGTAGTGCATTTCTGACGATAAACAAATTAGTTTGACAGCAAATAATCATATCATGTTTGGGACGATGACAGAATATGTTTGTTTGCAAGTAGTATGATGAGTGGTCCTTCAAGACGAAAATAAATATTGTTCCAATTCAAAATCATGAAGAATCAAATAAAAATGTATTCAGTAATCTAATAAATAATATCGGTGCTTAAGAACATCTGCATCTTGGCCAAGAATTTCAGCCAGGGAATGGAAAGTAAAACCTACTGAGCATCTAGCGATTGAGTAAGTACAACATCCGCTATTCGTGTTATTCCAAACGTCTGTATTTGCAAGTAAATAGTTGAGGCTGTGTAGCAGCGTCATACATCTTACATGAGACATACACAAGTAAACAGTTGGTGGAGCTATTCCTGTACCATGCAGGAAATGCTGGAATGTTTTTATAATGTTAAAAACTTCTAGGAGTAGGTATCTAAAAGATTAGATTATTATTAAAATATATAATATCGGTCTCAATGTAATAATGTATAGAAGCTCGAACCACCACAATGATACTTAGAATCAGTTAAATATACTGTAAACAAAATTTAGTTAAGGGAGGATGGTTCACTTTTGTTTATGTTCAGATATATTATTTGTTTTAGTTTCTCCACTATACCTCCATCAAACCTAAAAAAAATAAACCCCAGGATCCCCCTTCAAAATGTATTTGTAATTATTTTGGTGACACGAAAAGTCTTAACATAATAAACATCTCAGCTTACGATTGGCCTCTTAACAGGGTTTATTAATACTGAATATCTACAACATGTATTACGTTCTGTCTCTGGTTGGGTAATATATGTCAGATAATGAAAAGTTACAATAGTAAAGACGTCAGAAATGCGACAAATACTAGTGTTATGATTGAATAGTTCCTATTAGTTAGTTGCTTACAGTACAGTATATATATATATTTGTTATGTATAAACTACAATACAGTTTAGTTTTTAAAATAAATATTAAGTATTAAATATTTGCACCTAATCTAACGTCAGAAAACAATGTTGTATCGTTCTCACCACTTGGTGCGAGAGTGGAGTACAGTTGGTGAATATGCCTCCTGACCATCACCAGGCGTCTCAATGCAACACATAAAAGATTGCCAGGAATATTGTTATGACCGGGACTACGAATAAAACAAGGGCACTCAATGATTGGACTAGTAATAGGGCACTATGCAACAACGGTACACTAGATCCAAACCCTCAAACTTATATGCCGGCGAACAAAACACCTATACCCTCCAGGGTTAATCTGCGATAGCGGGGTATCCTTAACTGGGCATAAATGTACTCTACTTCAGGCTAACCTGCACTGGTATAGCCTGATAACAAACAAGATGCAAGTTACGTTAAAATGCATAAAAAGGAATCTATGGAAAGATCAATTAAATCACTGCAAGATTTAATACAATGAAAAGATGCTTCAATACAGTTACTCTAAACAACACTAAACTCTTCACTCCTATCTGAAAGAAAGTGAAGTATAGTCCTACAGCATAGACCTGGAAACTTCTGAAGAAAGTCTGATGCTCATAAGATGCTCATACTGATTTAGAACTATATAAAGGCAGGAGGCAGGACACCACACGTGTAAATCGAATACACTTAAAGATAGGACATATAATGTTAACTGATACGAGAATACTATAAATGCGCAACGGTAGCAATGCTCGACACTAAAAGAAGTACTTCCTCATCAACGAAACAGTCTGCTATGGTTGTGCGGCTCAGCAACAACCTAGACTAATAAATGCTGTGAATAATAATGCGCACATATCAAAGAGCTTATATTAAATACTAACAAGTGTCTACTCGATTAATAATGTCTAGCTGGGATACTCTAGGTAAGGAACTGGGGTTGAGCAAGACAGGCTCGTAGCCTAGCGATGTCCTTAAGACTGCATCCTTTAAGTTACGTTAATTGACTAGGGGGCTCTCTCGATAGATCCAGATCACAAGTATCTGGTTCTATCCTGGCGACCCTCTAAAGACAAGCAAAGAGGCAGCAAAGTGTGGAACTGGTATAGGCCAAAACCCTCAGTCAACACAATGCTGCACTCGCAAAGGACGCAACCGAAAAGACAACCCAGGCTACCACAGGACCGGTCGAAGTCGTGTAGGTATAAGCAAACCGTACACACATCGGAGACAACGACTACAGTTACCTTATCCCAGTCTAGCATTAAATAAAAGGGCAGAAACACTAAATCAATAATGGAGACACACAAAGTTCTTAACCTATACTAACTAAGAACCCTCAAACCTATTCTAAGTACATGTAAATATCTCTGAAGACGGAGCATGCAATACAATGGGCCGGCTATGAAAACCGTATGCAGAACCCAAGGGGAGTGTTGTGCAGTTAATAAAGGTTAGAGTATGGAAAGAGAGAATCGAGTGAGAGAAACAGTGATAAAGGTGGTGATCGGGAGAGAGTATACAAAGGGATGTTAGAAGCACGCGCACCAAGCCTGTCCTGACGAGGACAGTTCCTGGGGATCCTCATGGAGGAAGTAAGTTACGCAGGAGCCCGCAAAGGCGCGATGGTCGGCCAATCACGGGCCGAGACGTCACAAGACAGCAGGCGTCATAGGACACAGCCAGACACGCCGTCCAATGGCGAGCGAGAGGCAAGAATGCACCCGTATATACACACTTACTACCTCCTCGCTCTGAAAGTCTTTCTCATTCACACGCTGGTACTATTATCACTACTGTTGATATAAAATATAACCCGTTGTCACAGACGAAAACAAAGACCACCACTGGACTGTCTGTGACAATGTGATTACTAGGAAAGAAAGAACAACATTCTCTGATAACTGTAGCCCATTTCGATGTCCCTGGCGAGCGCTAGTGGCCAACGAGAGGCGATTCTGCCAACGCTGGTAGACGTCACACCTTGCCCAAGATATGGGATGCTCAACATTAGGCGAGCACCATATCTGACAAGGCAGAATGCCGACAAGACCCGCCACACCTAGCCACTCCACTAGAAATGAAATGCAAAGCTCAATCTTAAATAAAACAACATATTAGCATAAAGCAAATCTTACAACCCCTCCCAAACACAATAGTATAATTTAGCCTGCTATGCTCCCTGAGCGAGCTTCACAGAGCCCAGCCTACTAAGTGAAAGACAGGTTCAACTTAGGACTTTAGCTATACATTGGCAACTTACAATTAACTATAAAAAAGAAAGAGTTTTATGTGATTTTTTATTTAATTTTAATGTTGTTTTTGACGGCTGCTCTACAGGGGCAAGCCTGGTTTTTCTCCACTCAAACCCACACACCTGTGGTGATCTACGCCGGATCCTCCACCCTCGACAAACAGTCTGCAATCACATTCTCACAACCGGCAATATGGCGAATGTCTAGATTGTATTCTTGCAACATGAGTGACCAACGTGTCAGCCTCATATTCCGGTTGTGGAATTGATTCAGAAATTTAAGAGGGTGGTGGTCGGTGTAAATCACCACGACTGGCCCGTAGGCAGGAACATATACTTCAAAGTGCCTGAGCGCCAACACTATTGCCAGCAGTTCTTTCTCCACCACAGAGTAGTTTTTCTGAGCGGAATTAAACTTCTTGGAAAAGAAACTGACTGGATGCTCCAAACCTTTCTCATCTGTTTGCATTAAGACGGCACCAGCCCCTACACCGCTGGCATCTGTTGCCAGCTGGAACGGTCTTTCAAAGTCAGGGGCCCTGAGGATTGGGTGAGTGCATAGTAGGTGCTTGACCAGTGAAAAAAAAACTTTCACACTCAGGTGCCCACTTGAACTTTTTCTCTTTTGCTAGCAAATCTGTCAGGGGAGCTAACACAGTAGAATAACCCCGAATGAAGCGGCGATAGTAACCGATCATACACAAAAATCTCATGATCTGCCGCTTGGTGGACGGCCTGGGGAACTGGTTAATAGCCTGTATCTTGTTTTTGGGGGGGCACACCTGGCCTAACCCGACCACAAACCCAAGATACTGCACAGTTGCCCGGACAAGGTCGCACTTGCCCAGATTGACCACCAACCTGGCCTCACTGAGCTTCCGAAACAAGGCTTCTATGTGCTCACAGTGACTCTTAAAGTTGTCATCGTAGATTATAACGTCATCTAGGTAGACAGTGCAGTTAGGGATGTCAGCTACTAACTCATTCATAAGACTCTGGAAGGTTGCTGGGGCATTTTTAAGGCCATACGGCATCACATTGCAACGGTAGGTGTTCCCATCAACCACAAACCCGCATACCCCCTTCGCCCGCTCAAACAAGGGCACCTGCCAGTAGCCTTTCACTAGGTCTACCTTAGTTAGAAACTGTGCCTTACCAATCTTGTCTACACTATCGTCAACACGGGGAAGGGAATAAGCATTGGTGGGAGTCAACCCGTTCAATCTCCGAAAGTCAATGCAGAAGCGAACCTTCCCGTCAGGCTTGGGCTGCAGAGTGACAGGAGATGTCCACCTAACTGCCCCCTTCTCAATCAGCCCCCGTTCCAACATATACTCTAACTCCGCTCTGAGGGCTGGGAGTTTAATGGGTGGAATTCTGTAGGGTACTGATTTTTAAAGGGGGGGGGGGGGATCTCCCACGTCCACGTCATGCACCACTCGAGTTGTGAGGCCTGGATGCTCTGCAAACACAGTGGGGTATGAAGCAAACAGGCGCTGCACGGCTGCACGCTGTTGCTCAGGCAGGTGCACTAGAGCATCGTCAGCCACCTGTCTGGAGTTCCCCGCCCACTGGTCAGCAGAGACATGACACTCCCAGTTATCCTCCACCTGGGCTTCACTGTCCCTCACTCCTTCTCCTCCATGACCGCTGCAAGTCAACACAGGGACAGCGAGAGGCTCAGGGGGGCGCCTCACAAACTCTTTCACCAGATTCACATGGCACAGCTGATTCTTTTTACGCCTATCTGGAGTAGCCACAAGATAGTCTAGGTCAGAGATCTTTTTTACCACCTTATAAAGACCAGCGTACTTGGCAGACAACGGATGACCTGGCAGAGGAAACAGAATCAACACCTCCTGCCCCACCTTAAATTCCCGGAGTTTTGTCTTCTCATCGTACCTGTCCTTCATAAGTGCTTGCGACCCTACCAAATTCCTACCTGCCAACTCTAGGCTTCTCAGCATTCTCTCTCTACTCTCGAGGACATACTTTAACATGGAACATGGTTTTGCTGTGCCCTCCCAGATTTCTCTAACCATGTTGAGGGGGCCTCTGACCTGATGTCCGAAAACTAACTCATTGGGACTGAACCCTAGGCTTTCACCTGGTACCTCCCGAGCAGCGAATAATACATAGGGCAACCCAAGATCCCAATCCTTGCCATTCTCAACACAGTAACAACGCAGCATGCTTTTCAGAGTCGAGTGCCACCTCTCCAACACCCCTTGACTCTCTGGGTGATAGGCTGAAGAGACAACTGTACTGATACCGTGCTGCTGCATGGTCTGTTTGAAAAGGTTAGAAGTAAAGTTGGACCCTTGGTCTGACTGCAATTCCTGCGGGTACTGTTACGTCCTGGGATATATAAACACTGGGCTCTTTCTATTGGACTAGGTATGCGGCAACAAGCAACAACGGAAAACGCTAGATCCAACCCTTATCTATAAACCCAGGTAACAAACAACCCTAAACCGTCCAGAGTCCTGCCTGGACAACAAGGTATCCTATGACTCGGTTACAGGGTGCACGCACTATAGACTGCTGATAGTCAAGCAGGCTATATAAAAGATCACACAATTAAGTTGACTTAAAGCTTCAAGGAAAAGATAGATAACGGAATTAAATTGCAGAAACAATTTAATAACAAACTAGAAGAAAGTACATTTAACGTTACGTTAATTAATACAACTAATCACCCCTGCGTGAAAGAAGGTGAAAGCAAACAGTCCTCAAAACATCGTACAGGTAGACAAGATGCAGGTTTCTAAACTGCATGCGGCTACTGTAGGATCTGATGCTTAGCAAAGAAAGTAAGTTACGAATTTAGAGAACTCTTATCTCATAAGCAGGAATAAATACTAGTGATAGGCCATACAGGGTATAATGGCATAGGTATAATTAAATAAAGGCAGCAACTCGCAACATAACCACATACAGGTGTGCTTCTCACTCTTAGTCAGGCAAGCCTGCTCGGACAGAGTCTCTAAGCCACACCCTGACTCACAATGCTCACAAAAACGGTAATACTGTGGCACAATAACAAGCATGCAGAAATAATAAACCCCTAGCTGTTAATCTGCCAGGTGGCAGAGGTCTAGCCAGAAGGATATAGGCTTCGGATACCCGGGCTGAGCCACCTGTTCTAGCCTAGGGACGTTCCCAAGTCTGTGCGCCAAATTACTCTAATTGAAAGGGTGCTCTCTTGAGAGACTCAGATCCCAAGTATCTGACTCTCTCCTGGCGACCCTAAAACAAACGCAAGACGTGCTAGCGCAGTCTGAGTGGACTAGGCAAGGACCCTCACACAACACAACACTAGACACACAGGCACACAGACAAGAAAATGCCCCCCAGACTCCCACGGGTATCCTAGTAAAGTCGTGCAGGTCCACAGGACTCGCACCAGCAGACTTTACTTAAAGGATCGCAAAAAGCCTCCCCTCCGGTCTAGCCCCTGCTCACCTGCCACAAGAACACACTAGCAAGCATGAAACCACCAAATATGAGACAACAAAAAAGCTTCCTAGGTCTCATTAACAATTACATCTCTGCATAAGGCCCAAAATCCTATCTAATTATCTGAGAGCTCGTCGTTAATACAATAGATATAAGGTCTATCAAGGGGATGGGATAATTAAATTGATTGGTGAAGTAGTGGAAAGAAGGTATACAAAGTAAGAGAGAAAGTTTCTAAGTGGGGTTGAGGGGGATAGATATCAAGGGGGTCCGAAGGGTACGACAGTGAGGTGAGCTCTGAGTCTTGAATCTGTCTGGACCCCACCCTAGGCATGCGAAATACATCCCATGCTTGGCAACACTCAACACCGTTGCCGGGTCAAAATCGTCTACCCCTTGCGTGAGTCGAAACTAAGCCTAACGTTGCGATCAATTTGGCAACAATCAGGCTCGTCCCAAGCTAGTCTCTCCGCGCCCGCGCGAAGCAACGTCCCACAGCCGGTCTCTCTGTCCCGCTCGTCTCCTCCCACTCTCACTAGACTTACATCGTCTATATTATAATGAAACAATCAACTATCGAGAATAAAATATACTAAGATGCGTTGGTTAAGAATAAGGGCAGCTTCAAGCTGTGAAACAACATAAGAATATCCCAGACATTAGTTACATTGTCGTAGGATATATACTAAGGAAAAGCCGGCCGACACTCGCGCATGCCCGCACGTGGCTACTATGCAGGAGCGTCACAGTACCCGTTCCTAGAACAGTACAATAGCAAGTTACGAACAACAGTCTTAGCAGTACCATTTCGCATGGGGTATGCATCCGGATAACGAGTGGCAACATCCATGATTGTGAGGAGGAACTTGTTGCCTGCACTAGTACGGGGTAGAGGGCCAACCATGTCGATTATAACCTTACTGAATGGTGGCCCGATTACAGGAATAGGGTGTAACGGAGCCTTGGGAATACACTGGTTTGGTTTACCTACTGTCTGGCAGGTACTGCACATTGCCACCCATGATGCCACATGTGCCTTCATACCTGGCCACCAAAACAATTTCGCCAATGCTGCTACCGTCTTACGTACACCCAAATGCCCTGCCAACGGTACATCATGCGCCAACCTCAGTAGGCTATCACGGCACACACTAGGCACTACCAACTGGTCAACCACTCTCGACCCACCCTCCCAACTCCGTCTGGGATCTAGAAAACGCCTGTACAATATGCCCTCCACACGAAAGAAGTCCCCCGGCTTTACATCCCCGTCCTCATCAAGTTCAATCGCACCATTACTACACTTCTGAAGCTCAGGATCATCTATCTGCAGCCGACAGATATCCGAAGGAGCCAATCTATCTAAGTGCTCCCGGAGCAACTTATGGCCTCCCCCGATACTGGACTGTTCGATCCTATCTTGCTTAAGTGTGTAACGTTGCTGTCTCGGAGTTTTCTCACGCCCTACCTCCTCACCAAGTGTGACAGGTTCTGGGGCCACTCCGGACCTAAACATTGGTGCTAATACTGATTCGCCAAGAAGAGCCGCTGGATCAAAACTCACAAAACTTCTCCCAACTTTAACTTTCTCCTTCCGACCATTCCTCCGCTGGTCTAGAGACTGAGGAATAGGCTGTGACACCTTAGATGCACGAGATCGGGTGACAACACACGCCATCTGCTGTAATTGACACCTCTCGACCAACTCCTGCCCCTCCCTACTCACGTTGGCCGCCCTCTCGGCAACGACTAAGGGTGGAACCTCAGAAGTAGGCACCGCAAAGTCGTTGCCGAGAAGAAGGTCGACGCCCTCTACTGGCAGTTTCTCTACGATTCCAACATCTATCTCTCGTGTCACACTATCAACCTCCAGCTCCACTCGAACCAACGGGTATGACCGTGTAGCATTAATACCCTGCACCACAACTTCCCGTGCCGCGTTTATGGTTGGCCTGTAAAGTTTTTCATCAGAGTCATGCACCTGTATCACGCAACAACTCCAACCCATGCTTGCAACCAGCCCAACTCGCGCAGCCACGCCCTCTATGGTCGCAAAAAGCATCGCGGACAGGTTTCGAGCCTTCCGGACACTCCTTCACTGGCTGTGCCCCCGCATCTGACATATCACCCCGGGTAAACGCAGAAGACCTCAGAGACACCCCAATGTTGCTAACCAAAGACACGACTGCTGCAGGTTGGTTACTAGGGCAGGAACGTGCAAAATGCCCCTTTTTATGACACTTAAAACACTCTACTTCACCCTTGGACTTCCCCTGAGGTGGGGAAGGGACCTGACCTTTCTTAAACGGGACGGTTTTTGGTTTGTGATCAAAATTAGTATCATTGCTCTTACTTTTGTTATTAAATGTTGCATCACTGACTCGGGGGGTGGAGTGTTGCGCCCCTTGTTAACTGCATCGGTCCGTTGTGCAGACCCGCACCCACGAATCAGCGATAATCTCAGGTCAGCCAACTCAGCTGCCTCTTGTAGAGTTTTAGGATGTTTTTCTTTGAGTTCAAAGTCAGGTCGCCGCCTGTGCATTTAAAAAATTGCTCTAGAAGGAATAACTGCTCAAGCTCTTCGAACGTCGTCACCTTCTCTGACCTCAGCCAATTTCTCAAAGCATCAGACAGTTCCCGGGCATGTTCTAGAAAAGTGCACTCACGACTCTTCGTAACACCCCGGAACTTCAACCTATATGTCTCTGGTTGTAACTCGTACGCCCGCAGAACAGCTTCCTTCAATACCTCATAATCGATGCAAAACTCCAAGGGCAACGCATCATATGCCTGGAGTCCTTTGCCTAGAGGAAACAAGGGCTGCCCACTTAACCTCGGGCCATTGGTGCTCCCGGCACTTCTTCTCAAAACGCAGGAAAAACTCGGTGACACCCGACTCGTCAAATGCAGGGACTAACATAAGAAGGTGCGATAAAGACTGATCAAGACCTCGATTCCCAGAACCGAGACGCTGCCCTGTCGAGTCCACCCTTGACTTCTAAAGCTCTATGTCTGCACAGTACTTCGTAACCTCAACCTGAAGCTCAGCCTCACGTATGGCCTATCTCTCTTCAGCCTGAATCCTAAGCTCAGATTCCCGCTGCTGCTGCTGCCTGAGCTTAGCCTTCGCTGCTCGAGCTAAGTGGTGGAGTGATAAGTGGTGTACTAATAAGTGGTGTAGGTGATAAGTGGTGTAGTGATAAGTGGTATAGTGATAAGTGGTGTAGTAATAAGTGGTGTAGTAATAAGTGGTTTAGTGATAAGTGGTGTATTGATAAGTTGTGTATGATAAGAGGTGTAGTGATAAGTGGTGTAGTGATAAGTGGTGTAGTGATAAGTGGTATAGTGATAAGTGGTGTAGAGATAAGTGGTGTAGTGATAAGTGGTGTAGTGATAAGTGGTGTAGTGATAAGTGGTGTAGTGATAAGTGGTGTAGTAATAAGTGGTTTAGTGATAAGTGGACTATTATGACCACTATAATCTATAATACACACGCCTCAACCTACGAGTGGCCTTATGAGTAATGTTTAGTAATGACTATCCACAAGATTTACCACTTCCTGTGTCTACTGGGCTCATACGCCAAGTAATATAACAAATACAAAAGAACAAACGTCATAACAGTGATATATTCCTGTCAGATGATGTGGTAGTTTTATAAATGGATTTGAACAATATTATTACTCTATCTAATGCTAGATTTCTTAATCCCCGAGGGGATGATGTTATCATGCTGCCGGCTTGAAATAAACCTATTATTATTGTTTTTATTATTATTATATGGAATATCAAATGAAGTCATGCATTTGATTACAAGTAATACTTACATAGTTGTTCATGAGTAAAGTGATTAGTATAAAATAATACAGATAACAATAATGATTTAAAATCAAATATGGATATAAAAATATATAATGAAATGGACATTATTTGCGTTGTCTATACTTTAGTGTCAGTAATATGTATGATTCTATACTTTTTCAAACGTGCATGTATTTACAACTAAATATCGAAATGGAATATTTTATTTCTAGCACAACATACATAGAGTACAGCACATTAGCAAACCATTATGGCCGGAGCAGAGTGTAGTAACATGTGAGAGATTTGTGCGATATTAATAATTTATATTTTAGCGAATCTTCCATCCGTCTTCGTCAGTTGCTCGTATCTCTCTCTTTCTCCACCTCTATTCTACTTTTCTCTTCCTTCCCTGTATAGTGTCGTGTAATTTTGTGAATTGTGACTTCAGTTCAATATAGATTAATGCTTTGTATGTATTGTCTGTATTTGTGTTTTGACTGTAGTAAAGGGGTCAGTGCTTCCGTTCCAGCTGACAGTATGTCTGTACGCAACAAACAAAAAGATGCTAATATGAGGTTCATAACTGTGCATAATATAATGATTACTTAAACTGAATCTTCGAATATACAGTAGGTCCGGATACTTGATCACTGGTATAAGACGGAAAAGTGATAGGGGAGTTAGCATATGGTTTTGTTGTTGAAGGAGTTGAAGTAATACACAGTGTCTTCCATATTAATATAATAAACATAGTAGTGAACACAAAACAATGCTTACACGTCGAGAACCGAGGGATAAGAGGCTGATGCTTCGTAAACTGAGTTAGTGAGTGCGCAGGATGATTGAATGACCAGAAATGGAACACTGCGGCAATTCAACTTGGGCTGAGTAATCTAAATATTCTAAATACCAGGAGTCTCAGCAACTTTACCCTGGTTGCTTTAGAATTAAGGTATTATAATAAATCAACAACCTAAAGCCACTTACATACAGTTTACTGTATTTACTTCAATGGAAATGTACTTGAAATAATGGTCGTAATTGAAATACACAGAGACTCCCACCTGGGAGAGAGATAGAGAGAGAGCTTATGATCAACTCGACTACAAGCTATATAAAACATAACTATCACTTATATCCCTGTTATGGCTTGTAACATCCACCCATGTACCACTAATCCAGGGAATCCTACAATTACAGTCAAGCTCAATATTCAAGTCAATGTTTTACGACTTCAGCTGTATTTTACTCTCTCGATATATCATATTATATAACATAACAAACCCTTTATTATGACCAGCTGTTAGGACTAGAGACCCGATAGTAACAGAGATTGGTCAACCTCCACCATGTTGATACCACTGGTGTCAATAACCTACCTTTACACATACACACAATCCCACCCTAGTAGGGTCATTTGCTTGGAATCCGTGACCATTTTGTTCCTACCTTTTTGTCTCGATGGATTTGACAACCTGAACCATTTTAAAGGAAAATTAGCTCCTATGCCCCTCTGAAAAATGATGGCTAACTCTGCTAGAGCCCAATATTCAAAATGGCCACCAACGCCATCTTGAAAAACATGAAATGTAATATCTCTGGCATCAGATGAGCTACAAGGACGAATGAGGTGTCCTTTTTCACTAATTCTGGCATTACCAATCCACTGGAATGGTTATTGTATTGTATTGTATACAGTTAACCCTCAAACTACGCGTGGGATGCGTACTGTGCTGTCGGCACGTACGTTGGTTTGCGCGTACATGGGAGTTAAATATAAATGGGGAAAATAGGTATTGGTCTGGGTCCGACCGAAAGTTTTACTATTTCTACCTTTCATCACCTAAAATCCACAAATATATAACATATTACTGTACAAATATGTTTTCATAACCTAATCTACCACACAAAATACATTTAATGTATACAAATAAGACACAAACGTAAATTAACTCACATTGGTAGTGGTTGAGGAATGCCGGATCTGCGCCATCAATTGATAGCACTGCGACCGAAATAATAGGCCTAGCCGCCTAGGCTTACTGGTAAAGTTTTGAGTCGAAAAGTAATACACCCTGTATAGCCTATAGTTTCATATAGCCTACATAGTGTCAAGTGAGATAGTTCAATAGCTCATATACATATTAAAGAATTGGCTTCACATCATTTAGCCAGGGGAGAGCAGTGGGCTTTGAAGCGACTTTCGAAAGAAGTGTAAACAATCTCGCCTCCAACTACCGAACAAACAGATTTTCCATTTCCGATTTCGTTAGCTCAATAAATGATACATGCAATGTAAATGAAGAACAGTCTTTTAATAGATTCATAATATCCTGTTGTGCTTTATAGATACATAATAGTTTGGTACGGGAGATGTGTCTCTCTCCATAGTCAACAGTGACGACGTTGGAGGGCTTGGCGTCACATCAATATGGCCGCCCGAAACTCTCCAACAGATACGAATCGACTCCCGCTCGTACGCTCGGCGCGTACATTCGAATAATTGAGCGTACTTTTCGATTTGTTGCCTCAATTGTGGTTCAAGCATAGTTTTGATTACGCGTAGATAAATTGCGCGTAATTTGAGGGTTCACTGTATTGTATTGTTATTGTATTGTATTATACTAATTGTACATACTAATCTGCCACTTCACTGTCACTACATGATTCACTGTATGAGCCACTATCAGAATCACTGTTCTCACTTTCGCTGCTATC
Source organism: Paralithodes platypus (assembly GCA_032716605.1). Classification (NCBI taxonomy): domain Eukaryota; kingdom Metazoa; phylum Arthropoda; class Malacostraca; order Decapoda; family Lithodidae; genus Paralithodes; species Paralithodes platypus. The sequence continues at coordinate 13,086,364 of CM064512.1, forward strand.
ATCACTGTTGTTCTCTGGCTGCGGATTTGTAGGTAGTGGTATGGATGGGGGAAGTGGGGGGATCCTGGTGGTGTAATGGTTAAGGTGGCAAAAATATGTGTGTGATAACCCGGGTTCGAATCCCGGTGGATCATATATACTTTAATTAATTTCATTGGGGGTGTGGTGGTGAGATTAATAAAAATAATATTATGTACAACCTAATCCTCCACTTCTTAACTTTACTATATAATCTAAGTCATCAGTTGTTCATGAATCTTTGACAGGGCTTTGATTGCTGTTTGTCGTTTAGGTCTCTGACCTTTCTGTGTTGGCACTGTTTGCGTAGTATCGAGAGTACTTTCACTAGATATTTCTAAGGGAATACATTTGTCTACTGTCCTTAGAGATACCTTACCCTTTGACAGCACTTTAACCACTCTCACGGTACCATATGTATCTGGATGCAGAGAAACTATTTTCCCAAGAGGCCAGGTTGATCTTGGAGTTTCACAATCTATTAAAACCACGTCTCCAACCATCAAACGAGTTTCAGCACTAGGTTTCTTTCCATAATGGTACTCTCTCAATGATGTCAAGTAAACTTGTTGCCATACTCTCTGCCATTGTTTGAGCAATTTGTTGAGATGATTGAAGCTTGTGGTCAACTTCTCTGTAGTAGGAGTAGCCAAGTTCAGTAAGAAATCGGGGTCCTTTATAGCATCTTTATTAATCACAGGTGGTAGGACTTGAATGGGGGATCCTTGTAACAGATGGTTGGGTGTCAGGGCTTGAAGCTCATCAATATCTTTGTGTACATAGGTTAGTGGTCGGTTATTTACTCTAGCCTCGATTTCCACTAGAACCGTCCTCAATTCTTCTACACTAACCCTCTTATTATGCAACACCTTGCGCAAGCATCTTTTGACGACACCCACCATTCTTTCGTAAAATCCACCCTGCCATGGAGCTTTAGGGGGAATGAACTTCCATTCACAACGCCGACCCTCAAAGAAATTTTGTACCTCCGCCATTTGAAAACAACTTTTAAGGAGTGGTTCCGTTGCTCTGAAATTTGATCCATTGTCCGAAATTATGAGACGAGGGCATGACCGTCTGCCTGAAAATCTCCGAAAGCTCTTAAAAAGGTGCTGGCAGACATGTCTGTTACAAGTTCTAAATGTACAGCCCTGGTGTTAGCACAAGTAAACAGAGAGACATAAACTTTTGTCGTAGACTGTTCCTCTCCATTGGGTCCCTGCAACTGGATTGCTCCAGTATAATCTACTCCCACAACTTGAAAGGGAGCTGTTTGCTGCACACGTTCTTTGGGAAGAGGTGGTGATGTGGGATACCTGATCTTTCTGGCATCATATCTTTTACAAACTACACATTTCTGGCGGCATTTCTTGATGGCTTGACGAGCTTTTGGTATCCAGAATTGTTGTTGTATGTTTATTAAGGTTTCGGCAATCCCTCCATGTAAGGTAGTCGCATGCGAGTCTTCTATCACCAGTTCAGTAAACCAATGCTTCTTTGGCAGTAGGATGGGATGTTTAGTACTATATTGCAAAGATGAATGATGGATTCTCCCTTTACATCTAATGAGGCCTTCCTCATCAAGGAATAACCCTAAGCGGTGAATTAAGAAGTTATTTGATCTGAGAATCTTTTTAGATGTCTCAGGTTGTGATTCTGGTTCCTTCCTTGATAGAGTTTGTAGTTCATCCTCATATACTTCACTTTGTAGATGTTTTATCCAATAGGTCATGGGACACTGAATCTTCAATCTGCGATTCCATCTTCTCTTTGCAAACAAGTTATTGACAAAGTCCATCACCCCTTTTGTTACTCTCAGTAATTTACCAAGAGTTGAATATCTATTGGGATTTAGCAAAGGGCTTGGATTACTACTTATGAGTGATAGAACGTCTGGCACAAGAATGTTTGATACAACATAAGGCTTTTGGATAGGCCAAAGTTTAGGATCCGTCAACCACTCTGGACCATTAAACCAAAAAGAGTCAAGCCTTTGTACTTTGACGCCTCTACTGAGCAGATCTGCAGGATTATTCTTGGTGTCTACGTGCATAAACACAAATCCCTTTTGTAGTTCTTTAATTTCTGCAACACGGTTTTTCACATATGGTATTTTAGAGTTGTCATTTTTCACCCATTGCAGACAAGCTTCATTATCTGACCATAAGTAAGTATTAATGATGTTCAGGTTTCCTAAGATATGATTAATGTATGATCCCAGTCTTGTTTCGACAAGCAGTGCAGTTAGTTCTAGTCGAGGTATGGTCCTAGACTTCAATGGGGCTACTCTTGCCTTACTGGTTAGCAGTAGGGAGTTTGAATCATCCACCAAATATGCAACTGCACCGAATGCCCTTGTGGAAGCGTCACAGAATATGTGTAGAGAGCATGGAGTTGTTTCATGTGCTGTGGACCTGGGTACCTGTAGACTTAATAGCTGCTGAAATTCAGATTCCAACTCTTTCCATTCATCAACATAGAATTCAGGGAGAATGTCATCCCACTCCACTTTAAGGCGCCAAGCTTCTTGAACCAATAGTTTTCCCTTTATAGTGATAGGTGACATTATACCTAGGGGATCAAATAATTTACTAACTTTGGCTAGTGGCTGTCTTTTTGTAATGGAGCTTGATTGACTGTCGACATATTTCACTGGCTTCAACTTCAATACATCTTCTTTAACGTTCCATAATATTCCAAGAACTGATGTCGTGTCTGGAATTTTATATCCGGGAAAGTCTTTCTCAATTGCAGTGTTCAGCTTTGTATTGTTGGTGACCCATTGTCTTAGCAGCATATTAGCATGCTGGAGTTCTCTATTGGCTTCCTTATATATGTATGTCAATTTATCTTCATTCATCACTGTCCCTTGGAAATTGTCTACATAGAAATTGGAGGCCAACATTTCCTTGATGGGGCTTTCTGAAGACTTCAGATGAAAATCTATCGTGGCCTGAAGCAAGAATGGTGAGCTTGTGGCACCAAATAGGACCGACTTGAACCGTAATGTTCTTAGTGGACTATTCACATCTTGTATGTCAATTGGCCATAAAAATCTTGTGTAGTCACGATCTTCCTCTTGTAGCCCAATTCTCAGGAACGCCTTTGAAATATCCGCTGTATATGCATGTTGATTAGTTCTAAATTTGAGAAGCACATCATATAGTTTGCTAGTCAATGGGGGACCTGTCATTAAACAGTCATTCAGAGAGGGACTACCTTTTTTTGCTCGTGAACTACAATTGAACACTATTCTTAATGGTGTTATAGCCGACTCTTTAAGAACTGCATGGTGTGGCAAGTAGTGGGATTGATCATTAGGTGTAGGCTTGGGTACTTCTTCAATGAATCCTACCTCTAGAGTCTAGTTGATCGTCAAGAATCTTCTGGTATATCTCAATCTTGTCTTTTCTCTTCAGTTCTTTAACTAGGGAGTGCATTTGTCCAATTGCTCTTGAATAATTGTTCGGAAGATCAGCTTTATTCAACTTCCATGGTAACTTAACCCAGTATTGTCCTGCTTCATATTTCAAAGAGTCCAGGTATACTTTATAGGACATACGATCATCTTGCATTGGCTCAGTGGCATCGATTCCCAACGTGTCTAAATCCCATAGTTTGTGAAACTCAGACTCTTCTTCAAGGTTAGTTTCCACTCCAATAAGGGGATCCATATGGTCCGTAATCCTCATCACTAGGACAGACTCTGGTATAATATTCTGTGTATCGTGATTAGATCCACTCAATGTGTTGTACTTAGTAGGAATATTTCCTGTTAGTATATATCCAGCTGGAGATTTGAGCAGGTTTATGCCTTCACGTACAACTGTGTGACGTGATATAAAATCATAGTAGTTATCTGCGCCAATTAGTATACCCACAGGTCCTACTTGATCATTGTGGGGTATGGTATCTGCTAGTTTCATCCCTTTCCTGGTTAAATGTTCCATAGCTTCTGATATTCCAGCAGTCACAATGGTTTGCGGTAACTCATCCACTACTACTGCTGTGATCCTTTTCCTCCGGTTTCCCAGCTTTATTATTGGTTTGACTAAGTCATAATTTTGGGTAACAGGTGGCCCATGAATCCATTAAGAGTCATCTTCACAGACGTCTTTAAGGGTAATTTTGTCTGATTTACAAGGCTTCTAGTTATGAAAGATTTCTGTGAACCGCTATCAAAGAACAGTCTAACCTCCCTTTCGTTTCCGCCATGTTCTAGATTTGCTAATCCCGTTGACAGAGCCACTCCGGAGAATCTAGATATTGTTGAACCCGTAGTAACATTTATGTGCGCTACATTGGATGTGGATGAATTACTTTGTTTAGGTGGAGCTATATACTCAGTGGATGAAGGGTTCACCCTCTGACTAGTCTGTTGGTTAGATTTATCAAATAATTTACATAAATTGGTGTGATGTACACCCTTCTGACACCTACGGCAGATTTGTAGCCTGGTGTTACAAGATTTGATGGAATGAGTTCCCATACATCTTGTGCAGAGTTCGAGTTCTTTTAGCCGCTGGATTCTTCCAGTCCCAGTGGCGTATTTAGAGCACTGTGCGTTTCTGTGTGATCCACCACAAAATATGCATGAAGGTTCTGGTTTTGCCTTCGGCTTGGTTTTTGATTCGGTGTTGTAGTAGGTTCCAATGGTCTTTTCTGTAGATCTATCTGATCTTTTCCACTGAGTATCCTGCTTTACACTCCTACTTGCCTTTGCTTGAGATTCTGTTTCCATGTGTGATACAAGATCTCTTAAGCCTTCATTGATCTGAGCTATGGTAAAGTAGTTTGTCTCATACTTTTTTTTTTTTTTTTTTTTTTCTATATTCCAACTTACTTCCTCTCGGGCATAGGCTGAGAGCCTTAACATTCACCGCTTTACAATGAACAGTGAAGCCCGTGAGGTCTTGTTCCAGTCTAGGGAGTGAGACATGTGAAGCACGTAGAGTACAACGAGCACCTGCCATCTTGCCTTCACATGAGGCATGGTGCTCACTCATGGCCCGAAACGACCCCATCTCTGAAGCCACCTCGTTCCCGTGCTTCACTGTCTCGACCCCTACACTCGGACTCTCACACTTACACACACACAACGCCACCTGTTGAGCAGATAACTCACCAGGCATTGCACCCCTATAGCATATTTTGAATATGGGAATATTCATACAGTGCTATTTAATCAGGGAACAATGAGGGTATTTTATTGACGTTTCGGTGGGCTTGTGGTAATGCACTGATACTAGGTACAGCACAAATTCCATCCCAATAATATCTTCCCATTGATACATCGGGATTTGAACCCGGGACCTTTGGATTACCAGGCCAGTGGCAAGACCACTCCACCACACCTCCCCTATAATAGATATAATATCTAATATAATTAGATATAACTGCCTGATGGTTGCGCTTGGTAGTTTATGTTGGAATAAAGATGAGATTATCCATTCACAGCAGGTGTAATCGTCTTTATTACTAAGGCTTCTGGTTAAGTTTAACATTGCTATTCTGAATGTCTCAAGATCTCCTTTGTCATGTTTTGGTGAATTCAAGCTAACTATCGTATGTAACAGACAGTATTTTATCCTTTCTTCGTCTCCGTATGTATCTTTCAGAGTCAAGCGCACTCTGGTAGTTGGCTGTGACGGAGCTATAACCTTCAATAAGATCCAATGCTCTGCCCTTTAAATGAGATTTCAAATACTGGAGTTTTGTAACGGGCTCTAAATCTGAGCGGCTGCCTATTTGCGCCTGAAATTGATCTATAAAAGCCTCGTACTCTGTGATGTCTCCAGAAAAAACGGGGATTTTGATGCATGGAAGCTTAGGCTTCACTACCGCTACACTACCTTGGTTACTATCTGTGTGGAGTTCTGCGCAGGTTTAGCGGCAACAGCTGTTCTTAGCTTGACTATGTGATCTTGATAGTCCGCTTCATGTTTATAATACTCTGCTTGCATTTTATCGATGACATCTTCCTTAGTTTCACTCTCAATTAGTAGAGCCTCTAATTTAGTGTAGCCTTCTTCATAATTGTTCCACTTTGACACCAAACGGTCTATAGTTCGCTCTACTTCTACCAAATCCACAGTTGTTGCTTTGAGAAGTTGTTCACAATTTTGAATAGCTCTCGTGAGGTGTCCCTTATAAGCTGTGAGTGATCGTTTAGCTGCTTCCATGGTTGTAGGTAATCTTGTTAGTTATGATCGAGGAAATGTCTAATGGTATTGCGGAATTTATGAATTAAGTGACTCTTAGTCTCGTCGTCAAAGTGTACCCCATCGGTTGTATTTTGAAAGGGTTTTGCCCCCACACTCAAAAATCTCATGTGGTTCCTGTTCTTATAAAATATCTTCAGCCTATTATTGATGTTATTGACGATTCGTTTATAATTGGCTGATGTGACATTGAATCGATTATTAGCGGGAGGATTACGATTCTCGATCAATACAACAGCGATATGTGAATTACAATGACTGTGAATTTGTTCTATAACGTATCGGAGATCATTAGCAACGTTGGATGGCACGCAGTTGTCATTTATATCGTTACCACCCAGAAATAAAATAGTAAGATCATGAGACCAATCAAGAACGCTAGCAAGAGTTTGATTTGATTCAAAGCAGGAAACTTTGGCGCCCGGTGAACGAAAAATACGTTTTTCAGAACCGCTAACCGGCCCGATAGATCGTGGTACTAAACTATGTCCTACAATTGAAACTAATTTAGATTTACCGTTACTCATATCAACATAAACGACAAGCAATTAAAGTAAATCCGGTTCGAAGGACCATCTGTAATGAAATGTTAACTGTAGCGACCGCCCTAATCGCCCCTCGATGATCAGCAACCTTCACACACAACTATTATTCGGGCTTTACAATAACAAGTTCTATAATTAACTTACGGCAAACAAGTAATTCTGTAATAAAGATAATAAATATTTATTAATTTCCGGTCTACCTTATGCCTGTTAGTAGTTTCAATCGTAATTATATTTAGATAGCAAGGTCGATCAATTATTGTCACAAAAGAAAAGTTAGCGCAATATACAAAACTTACTTTTGGTTTTTGGAGGGTATGCCTCGTAATGCCCTCCTAAAAGATACCCTAAAATACCTAACTGGCCAGCCGGTAAATAAACGGATACTTTATCCTCGGAAAGCGCACGAGCGTTATAATTATCGTTGTCACTGCGATGTGTTGTCTGGGTAGATTCCGTTGACACGTGTCACTATTATGAAGTTTATATGTTAACACTTTTACCCAGGCAATCACTATAGATATAATACCGTAGGCTAGACGAACATACACTTGAGAGGTGTGGTATCCACGGTGTCGTGATAGTAAGTAGTAACTGCCGTTAGGCTCGGTAAATTATGCCCGGTAATTTTCAGTTCACTGCTTCGAGAGCTTATAATCTATTTTTAGCTATCTCGTTCGGACTCGCAATAATACGTACAGTTGCTTCGTGAACTTCGTAAACTCGGATTCCTTTTATATATAGCGTGATCATTAATTCATTCGAGTATCTTTTTAGATGGCTCGAATAGTTGAACAGTATTTATATATTGTATGTTAAGTTTGAGTATCTTCTTAGATGGCTCAAACTAATATTTATGGATTTATGTAAACTATATTTTTTGGATACAGAGTGTTATTTAAATATATGTAGGAGTTTTTATGCTTGAGAATATTAAAGGAAATATGTTAATTACCCCACATTATTTATATTATGCGAACATTTATAGGTTAACTAACATTATCCGCTGTGGGATAATATTTCCCACATGCATTTTCAGTCACAAAAAAAAACGAAATTATAGGTCTTCATATAAAAAAAAACAAAAAACGCCCCTTTAAACTTTGAGATTGTCTGTACATTTTAACATAATACATTTAGAGCTATAATATGTAATTGGTGCATACAAAAATTGGGTATTTACCTTTTAGTGAATGCAGTCTAGGCAGAGGGCCACCCAGTGATCCCCACAGACGTACTTCTCACACTTCACACAGGTGTCCTTGGTCTTCCGTTCACGTGAGCGAGGGCACAGGTTACACCTTTCGATGACTGATGCCTGGGTCACATAGGTTGGATGAATGGATTGGCGAGGTGGAAGGCACCACGGATCAGTTGCTTGACGCTCGTATGTTGACCTGGTATCATCATTCGGCAAGTGGCCGAACAATTGTCCGCCTACGACTTGATATTTCATATATATAGCTTGCTGTTTCAGGTATAGTAGTGGCAGATGTGACAGTGGCAGTGGCAGTGGCAGCTGTGTTAGTGGTGCTAGTGGTGGTGGTGGCGGCAGGTAGGGGTTGGGGTGAGTTCACGTGGTTAGAATCAGGTCCAGGGGAGGATGACCAAGAGAGGAAAGGGGTTTGGGTGAGTGACGGGGTGCGTGAGGGTCCACGCGGTGTCGAACCATACACTCCTCCCAGGACTTCATCTTCCGATTCTGATTCCTCTTCAATCTGGGTTTCTATAGGTGGCTCAATCAACACATCCTTTCCCACATCAACCAGCTTCACCGTGTCATCTTCTAGGTTGTCGAAGTAGTCGAGGAGGTCTTCTATCTCCTAATCTGGGACATTCTTCTTGTATTCCATGATAACTGTGGACAAGGAAAGGTATGCATTGTAAAAAATGCATAAGTACCCCACAGTGGATGGGGAAATCATATTCCGATAAAATAAAACACTGTAGTCAGTAATATAACACATATTTTAATCGTAATATTCTTGAAAGCAAAAGTTTCCATCATGATAAAATATGAGCAACGTAAATTGGCTATAAATCCTAAAAATGCAGTGGGATTTTGCAAAAAACCTCAATCGGTGGGGAAATCATATTCCGACAATATAAAACACTGTAGGCAGTAATCATACCCATATCCGAGTCGTAGTATGTATGAAAGTAAAAGTTTCCATTTTGAGCAAATCACAAAAACCGTAAATTGACTATAAATCCAAAAAATCCAGTGGGATTTAGCAAAACTACTCATCAATGGATGGTGAAATTATATTTCTACAAAATAAAACACAGTAGGCAGTAATCTAACCCATAGTCTAGTTGAAATATGCTTGAAAGCAAAACTTTCCATTTAGTAATTGCTTACCTCTGACAGGAAATGTGGGGTTGACTGCACCACGGCATGCCAGTAGTGAAGCAGAGATCGGGAGCTTGAGCGGCAGACGTCTACACACATTGAAAGGGACCAAGAGACTGATGATCCCGCACCCCAGCAAGCCCAAACACACGATATCGGTGCGCACAGCTAACAAAACGTGTTACTGCACAGGAATTTGGGGTGAGGCTCACCCCACATTCCCCTTCTAGGATTGGTCATTGTTGTATGTCTCTATTTCACTGTAGCTTAAGAATGTAACTCACGAGAGAAAGAGAGAGAGAGAGAGAAACTTGTTTAAACTTTAAAAATGCTAGTACCTAGTATTTGTCGGTTCTGAAAGATACCCACATTTAAAGGTCTGGTGGAGGGAGATAATGGGAGGAGCAGGGTGGAGGCAAGATAATGGGCAGTAAATGTCATTGGAAGCTCACCTCATAAACTCTGATAGTCACACTTCTTGTTTTTGTCATTTGTGTTTTGATACGTGTTTGACAGCTCTTCTTCCGAGAGGAGCGATGCAGCCGCTAGGTTAACAATAACAACACTGCCATGAAGACACAGGAGCACATATGCGCGCTGTTGCGTATATTGATGGTTTGTTTTTCTATTAAAGTTGATGATCAATTGATGACGATCATAGTTTACAATATGTAAGACGTGTATGAAGAACACATTATGTTTAACTTTACTCTCGCTATATATTCCGTCTTGTATAATTATAATGACCACACAGTTTGATTGACTTCAATGGAGTAGCACACTGAAATTAATGGGATATGAATACTTCTTTGCGTTAAAAAGTCTATGATAATTTCAGTTAATATGATTACATTAAATTTAAAATAATTGAATGCAATAATATATGGAGTCAAATGTACAATGTCATAATTAACAACCAACCTGTAACTATGCATATATGAGAAGTCTTATTATGTTGTGTGACAACAACCATGGCACTGGCCACACATAACGTTGTTTACACAGTTTAATATCACATATTACTCTTGCCTCCTGCCAGACCCCTTGTTAGGGTCATGAATGTATCCTCTTGAAGTTAATTAAATACCAATTAATTAAATACCAATATGATGTTATTGTTTGTATCCTCTGTATTCCTGTTGACTTTCACATTTGTCTCCTACAGTGCTTTTTTTGTTTTGTCAAAGCTGTTTTGTTTTGAGCTCCATAAAATTAGTCTCAAATAGATTAACACTGTATGCAATATTATTACTATAGTAGAACATATGTGTTTCTTCTTGCACATCAATAGGCTATGGGAAGAAACAGAGTGTTTGTCCATATAATGGAACACAAGCGTTGTTGTGTTGCAGGCTCAATATATTTTAGACATTCATAAGAATGCATACTAAAAAAATAAACATATCAGAATATGACATATAAGTTGTTCTCCCGAAAAGATAAGTTCAATCAGTTATACAAATGAAGCATGATGTGCTGGAAAATATAATTGTAATTGTTTGAAATAAACTTTGTGCCAAGTAGGAACGACGCAATTGTAAGATATTCCTGGTCGGAGAATATTTGTGTAATATCAACGTAACACTTTATAGGACCATAATGTAGCACTGGTGTTACGACCGGCACAACTGAATACACAAGGGCACTTAGTATTGGACTACAATATAGGCTAAGTATGCAACAACATTACGCTAATTCCAAACCCTTGAACTATTAAGCCGGTGAACAAAACACATAAACCCTCTAGAGTTAATATACTAGATAACGGGGTATCAATTAACAAGGGATAAGTGTACTCTACTAAGGCTTTCCAGCAATGGCAAAGCCTGCAAACAAGAAGAAGTAATTAGTTAATAAAATGCTCTCAAGTATTAACAAAGCTTAAATAAACTATGACAAGATTTAATAAGAGATTAGATGCTTACGTTATGTTTAATGTTAATCTGAACTCAACATTAAAACCCTTCAATGCTATATGAAAGCACTTGAAGTCTAGTCCTACAGCAAACAGACCTGGAAGCTTCTGCAAACGTCTGATGCTCTAAGATGCTCGTAGAATATAGAACTGTAATAATGCAAGAGGCAGGACATGAAACGTGTATCTTAAATATACCAAAAAGTAGGACATCTGTAATGGAAAACACGAGAATGCAACAACTCTGTGACATAATAATAACCAACTCAAAAACAGTACTTCCTTAAATAAAGTAACAGCCACCAACGGTTGAGCCCTGTGCAACAACCTAGGCTAAACAATACCGTGAATAATACTAAAGCACACGTGATAAGAGTTAATAAGTATGCATTGTCTTCTCCATTAATAAAGTCTAGCTGTGGTATCAGGGTATGGGAAACTAGGTAGAGCCAAGCATGCTCCTAGCCTAGTGCCACCCTTAAGGATATCTCCCTATCTTACGTTAATGACCGGGAGGCTCTCTTGGGAAGTCCAGGTCTCTTGTACCTGGTCTTGCCCTGACGCTCCCCAAGAAGTCAAGCAAAGAGCTAGCAATATACTGGCAGGAGTAGGCAAAAGCCCTCTGCCAGCACAATGCTACACTCGCAAAGGAAATATCCAAAAGGGCTGGCCACCAGGCTACCCAGCACCGTCGAAGTCGTAGAGGCTGTAGCGAGCCGTATACACAACACTGACAACGACAACAGATACTCACCACAGTCTAGCATTAAATAATGGAGAACAAGCAATATTGAAAAGCACCCTACAGTATGAAATCTATGACTCTAAACCTTGCTAAGCTAGTACATAATAATATCTGAGAGCAGGAGATTGTAATACGACTGGCGGACCGTGAATGTCGCTTGCGAGGGGCCAGAAGGGATGGGTAATTGACTGCAAAGCATAGAAGTATGGAAAAGAAGAAGTTCAGAGAGAGAAACAGTAGTTTTTTTTTTTTTTTTTTTTTTTAAAGAGACAATGAACGGAGGAAGGAAAACACAGATAAAACAAAAAGGTCCATGTGCCTAAAGGCATCCTCCATTCATAAAATGTTTGTAACAATTAGATTTAAACTTTTGTAGGTTGTAAGTTTGTGGAAAGCAACTCGAGGGAAGTGAATTCCAAAGAGTAGTAGTTCTAGGGATAAATTAATTTTGATAAACAGAAGTTCTGCATTGTGGATGAGAAAGTGTAAACTCATGGGCACTCTCAGCTGCCCTAGTTCTACGGGGAAAGATGTGGAGAGGCGGCACAATTGAAGCAAGTTCCTCGGAACAATTGCTGTGAAAATATCTGTAGAATAATGCAAGGGATGCAACGTTTCTTCGTATGGATAATGTAGGAAGGTCCTGTGTGATTAGAGGGTTATTGATTAATCTAATAGCTTTATTTTGAATTTTGTCCAACTGCCTCAATGCAACCACTCCACTTCCACTCCACAGAGGTGAACAGTAATCCATCTGAGAACGCACATGACTTTTATATATTACGGCCAACTGCCCGTCAGTGAAGAATTCTCGAACTCTGTACAGGAGTCCCAGTTTTTTAGAGGCATTCTTAGCAAGTATAGGTGGTTATTGGGGAACAGAATGCAAAGGGATGTAGACGCAACCTCACGGCGCCGTGCTCTCTGGGAGTCAGGAGGGTAGGAGCCCGTCCACTGGGCTAGGACAGCTGCAACCAACCACAGGCCACTACGTCACAGGGACACAAAGCCCACGTGACCCTGTTCAGCCACTCACCGACAAGCGGGCCGGCCGGGAAGGGAGCGCGCGCACACGCACTACACCTCGCTCCCCCTTATCTCTCTCATTGCAACTAACACACTGCGTATCTTATAACACTATCAATGATATAAAATACTTCTTGGTGTCACAGACAAGAATAAAGGCAAACACTAAACTGTCTGACAACTTAAACACTATGAAAGAAAGAGGGTCGCTCTACGACTATCATAGCCCATTTCACTGCCCTGGCGAGCGCTAGCGAGTACGAGAGCATTCTGAACAGCTGGCTAGCGTAACACTGGGACAACAACACACTGGGGGCTCATTGGTAACCCATTATAAACTATACATACTGTGTGTGTGTGTGTGTGTGTGTGTGTGCGAATCTACCGATTTCGGTTACATAAAATATACTCCCACGCAGCCCCAACAGGTATTCCGTGAAAGTTAAATTAATTCTCACTCTATATCATGACCTATGTAAGGCAGTGGTAGTTGCTACCACATTATCTGAACACAACGTGCAACAATAATTATATGCTTAACTATGTATTAGTGTACTACTGACTTGATTAATGTTTCCATATACAGTAGGCCTATATGTGTACATTAAGACAGATAATTGATGTTTCTGTTAAGGTAGATATGATGCTTGACTTTCTTCCATTGTATATATATATATATATATATATATTTGTTCTGAGTGTGTAGGCTATGTGATATCGAAAGCTGATGTTAAATTTTTTATTTTAATCCTTTTATTTTGGTATAGACAAGATCTATATAACTGGAATACGCCAATGTCACCATTTCAAACCCGCCTATTATGCGCTCCGTGAATTGAACTTTACCCTTCTGATCCACAATATACATTTATATTAAATTAACTTAATCTCCCTCACACCAGTGCTCATATTATGATTATTTACCAATAAGTATTTCTTTGATGGAATATATATTTGCTTCAACCATAATACATGTATATATTTCCAAGTTGGTCATTTCTACGTTATTTGTTTCTGCAGTCCATTGCATGAACTACCAGTGAGCACAAACAAACAAAATGTGTTGGTAAAAGTTGTTGTGTGGCTGGCTGCTGGTGGGTGTAGAGATAAGCACACAAATCCCTCTGTGTTTGTGAAATATCATTCAAAAGCTCGACAGGGAAAACATCATGGAAAGCCAAAATATAAAGTAAAATTCAGGTGTACGCTACAAAGAGAGATTTTGTTTTAGAATACCCACATATAAATATAGGAATTTGCAGCGTATGTATGGAGTTTGTGTGAGCTTGCGTGCGTGTGTGTGTAGGCTACAAGCCTCAAATATATCTATGCAAAACAGAATATGTAACGTTGACTTAGAATTGCAAACATAGGTAATATAATTGAAAATACATATAAATGAGCATGGTTTAATTGTTTGGTTAATTCATATTCTAGTAGCCTATATTTCTTTTAGTGGTCGTATATGTGATAAGTGTGATGTATGTTAATGTGTGTGCTGCATGGTTGTAATTAATCATGTTTGTGTAAGCATAGGTATATAGGACAATATTTCGTAATCCTTGCTTAACAAACACACACACACACACACACAGCCCCCACCCCCTCCCCCAACCACCTCGCAGACAGAACACACACTAGTCTAAACACTTACTTCCTGAGTTGTGTTCATTTACTTACACCCTGATTTATGTTCGATGCTTGTATACCATATTGAATATAAACTAACTTTGTTGTTGCCTGTTGGCTTTCTTTCGACTATACATGCAAGGACCCGTTTCCAACAGCAACACAACACAATCACATGCTGCAATCACAACAACAGACTCTACTCCTTCATGTAAACAACAAGCAAACACTCTCATCAATCACTTCTCACATGTCAGCCACCTAAAACCTCACAAAGACGACCGACGTGTCATCCGACGTAAGAGACAATTCCCCACAGACCCTGACTATACACCCTTCACCAATCACCAGACAAAGCATATCATCAACAATCTCAAGCACTCACCCGCCTGTGGCCTAGACAACATAAGCAACATACACCTCAGACACCTGGGACCACAAGGCATACAAACACTCACTAACATATCAAACTACAGCTATTCACACAACAGAATACCAGACATTTGGAAGCATGGTATCATCACATTCCCCAAACCCAACAAAGACCCCACGCTACCCTCCTCGCACCGCCCCATCACACTCCTTTGCTCCCCCTCCAAAGTCATGGAACGCCTAGTATTACAACTAATTACACCCGACCTACCCCTAGCTCCAACACAACATGGCTTTAGGCCACTGCACTCCACAAACACTCTTCTCACAGACCTTACACAAAGAGCTTTTGACGGCATCAACTCAGCTAGACCACCACACAGATCACTATTAGCCACACTCGACATTAGTAAAGCCTTCGATGCCATCCCCCGCCACAACCTAACAAACAAAATCTACAACACAAACATGCACAACAACACAAAAAGGTGGCTGGCCAACGTGTTCCTAGCAGGCAGATGTGCACACGTATCCGGTCAGTCATCTAAAATCAGAAACTTTCCAAACGGAGTCCCACAAGGATCCGTCCTATCGCCCGCACTCTTCAATCTGTACATGCACGATATAACTACACCCAATACTCCCCAAATAAACTTAGCCTCCTATGCAGATGACATAACACTCACATGCACACACCATGACCCAAGAAGAGCAACAGATCTCCTTCAACCCTATCTCAACACACTACATGGCTGGTGCACTACAAACAGACTTAATCTAGCCCCAGCCAAATCCACCGCAACCCTGCTCACAAGCTGGACAGGTGAACACGAATACATCCCTCAACTCACCATAAACAACACACCCCTAACACATACACACACACCCACAATCCTAGGAGTAACATATGATACTCATATGACATTCAAACAGCACACCACAAACATTAAAAAGAAACTGACAGCCAGACTTTACGTCCTCAGGTCACTTGCTCACACAAAATTTGGACACAACAAAGAAACTACCACCACAGTATATAAACAATACATAAGATCAGTAATGGAATACGCAAGCCCAGCCTGGGCTTCTAACCTAGCTGAAACACATCATAAGACCTTACAGACTATTCAAAACAAAGCCCTGAAGATCATTACAGGCTGCACAGCTACTGCACCCACAGATCATCTACATCAAGAAACCAAAATCCTCAAAGTCAAAGACCATCTGGACATGAGAGGCACTCAATTCCTGGCAGCAGCCTCCACGAACCAAGACCACCCACTAAACTACATGGCAGGACACCCACAGACACCAAGAAATATCAAAACAACACCCAGCACACGGTATCACACACAATTATTGTCCTCTCTCCCTCCCTGCCCACCCCGAACCAACTTCCAGAAGCACATCCATACTCATATCTCTCGCCAATCCATCCACTCACTCACAGACAACACGCAGCTGCATGCACGACCTCCCGAAATCCATCCTTCCGAATCCTCCCTCCCTCGCGAGGACAGAGTCCACCTGGCCAGGCTGAGATGCGGACACCATCCAGCTCTCCTGAGCTATCAGAAGAGACTGGATGACTCCGTTGTCGACGCCTGCCCGGGATGTAACACAGCACCCCATACCATTAAACACATCATAGAAGACTGCATTTCACACAACCACTTTCTCCAACAACACAACCTACACTCAATGAGAGCTCTGTGGGAAAGCCCGATCGTGGCCATGGCCTTCCTCAGGGACTCGGGGCTGTTCGGCCAGGCAGCTTAGGGAACAACAACAACAACTATACATGCATATTTCGGTATATAATACTTTTAAGTTTGTTTATGTTATTGGTTATCCTGAAATGTATCCACTAAATATTAATCAGTTCAGTATACACCTTTTTATTATTTGTTCACCTATACTGTTGGTTCTCTAGTTCTAATATGTGTACGTAAGTTTGTTGTATTGATAACTGCGCGATATTACATAAATACAGTACTGTATTTATATAATAGGATAACATGACTGCTACGCAAGCTATAATAATTATAGCACTTGTTTTTCGTAGGTCATTACTAAATAAAATCTAATACAGTACATAATTGGGAAGACGTTGCTACAACTATTCAATAATATTTATGAGTTAACTAAAACTGACTTATACTGACATTTTCTTTGTATTTTGTTACTGGTCAAATTACTCGTTAATTTCAATTATTTAATAGTATATCCATAAAATTACAGTAACTGAGCTTTCCAATGACACCTGAATCATCTCTGTAGGTCTTGCAACAATTTCGCAAAGGTCGGCCAAAATCGCAAAAAAAAATGCATTTTTTAGCTGTTTTCGCTATGTGTATTGCTGCAGTGAGGTAGAAGACATTACGTCAGTGCATGCCTGGCCTTGCTAGGCGACAAACGAAGCGGTCCTGCGCTGCCTGCACCTATTTGCTTCACTCCCAGGATACTTAATTTGCTGATTTTGGTGCCCGTCTGGTGACTGGACCCGTAGAGTAGGGGTTAATGGATTACACGCATTGTAGTTCACTTCTTTAAATACCATGCATATTAGACATTGACTAATTTTCTGACAGTAAATATTAAGTTTACCACGTGAGCTTCAAACACCTCTCCCTTGTACAGTGTCCATCTAATCATTATTCTAAATAACCTCAATAGGCCACACTTTGAGTATTATTAGATGCAAATTCTTGCAATTTTTGCATTTTCAGTGTCGGTGTTGCAAAGCCAGTCTAACTTTAGTCTTTGTGGTGTCAGTTCACAAACACGTAATCCAATCAATAGCAGGGCAGTTAATGAACTCCTTGGGGTCTCCGCTGCCTGGAAAATGTGGAGATGTAACTCGAGGGAGCTTCAATCAAAACACAAATTTGTATCCTACTTCCACAACCATATACAGTATAGGATTATGATTATCGTAAACAAATCCCCAGCATTCAAGAGGGAAAAATACGAATCTATATACAACTGTGATTACTTATTTAACACCTTACGAGCGGCCTATGCGGTTTATTTATATGTACCGCACAGCGGGGTGTTTTTAGCCAAAATAGGGCTGTTTACGTGATCATTTTCATGCCTAAATAAGACCCAGAACGTAAAACAAGTACCTATCCCTGAAAGGGCATAAACAGAGCTTTCGAATGACACCATAACGATCCTTGTATGATGGATAGTTTTCTTGCAATAACCGTGCAACGCGAGTGCAAAAAGCAGGTAATTCGGTACTTTCGGTACATAATTGAGTATGTAGCGAGTGAGAGAGGGAGGAGGGAGCTGAGATTTGTGTCAGTAGGTTCGCCGCGGTGGTCTGGAGCAGTCATACGCTCGCTAGTCTCCTGCCACCACTTGTCTCTCTCTCTCAGCCACATTACGTGCTGAAATTGCCACTCGACCTATGTCGAGCGCCGCCACATAGTCCAGCTTTATTTAACTCGACTTATGTTGCTCGCCGCTAATTAAGGGTTAAGACCTATTAAAGTTTTTGGTTTTTATATTAAGGAGAAAATGAAGTTGTAACGGCCATGTAAAGACACGAATTTCAAGTGTGCCTGTTTCGTTAAGCCAAACATTCGAGTTCCACCTTAACAAATTCAACACAATTTCCAGAATTGGGATTCGAAATACATACTTATTGAATGGTATAATACAGTGCATTTGTTTTTCTTTTTACTTTTTCTGTCCTAGTTCTCCTTTCATTCCATCTCTGTTTTTCGAGACACTGTATATGATTGGTTTCTGATAAGGATATATGCACTTATTCATACTTAATGTATTGAATATATTATTAAGAGAAAAACAAAAGTAACTGCAAGTGTTTTAAAAGCACCTCATGGGACGCAAGGACCTACATCATCACCAGTCTGAAATTCACAACATTCACTATACATTAAACATTTCGGATAATCACTTTGAGCAATGTCATGGTTTTTCGTCTCCCTAATTATTTATGTACGCTGGCGTCTTCTCCAATTTACTTTGAATACCTTCTTGGTGCGATATACATTTTAGGAAATATGTTTAGTAGTTAAATAGTTACTTGTACATTTGAAATAATAGTGTTGTTTGACAAAAACAAAAAATACATGAAAATAATAAGAAGTTTATGGCAGCATTCATGTTTTGGTAGTCGTTATAATACATAGTACTAACTTGGAAACAAACCCCATATTGTTTTAGCAATATATTGGTAATACTATTAGATGGCCATATTGGTATGGTCATGCTAAAACCGTGTTGATGCCGTACACTGATGGTATCATGGAGTACAATATTGCCAGCTTGTTTAATTAACCAACAAATACAAGCCTCAACTATTTAACGCTGTGGTGGGTCGTTATATGTCGGTGTAAATTATTATCCAATATACGCGTCATATTCGGTTATATATTTAGATAACACAAGGCGATTTTATGCTTTTCGAAAGGACCAATACAAAAATAGCATTTACCGAAGCTGTATTTTCTCCATCAGATATTTCCTAATCCGGACAATAATAATAACTAAAGTTAAGGAACTACAGCTGTGTTAAAATATTGCAATTTATTTAATATAGAGATTAATAAACTTTTACAGTACATATTATTCTTAGCTTTACATTGTTGTGTTCCCTGAATATTTAAAGGTCAGGTGGTTTGGTAGGAGTCGGCCTAAATTATTAAATAAGACTGAAATGGTCCGACCCAAGAATTCGGGATAAGGTATATTTTTCAGCTGCATTAACACTCCAAATATCTTTATTCCGTTTATTTATATAATACGATGTTTTAAAGTTACAATTTACCGATAATTATTATACTAAGTTGAATATGTTTTTCTAAACAATGTAAGTATTGTGATTGAGAATGGTATTAATATGTTCACCAACATTAACACTAACAATTGACAGTCAATATGTGACTTGTGTGTTCTGCGGAATATGTATGTTTGTTCGACTATACTCACTGTCGATATTTTCAGTTATAGTGTACTATATACTTAAGAAGGTGTATTTTCAAATAATGGAAAATAATGTTGTTGTTCTATATTTGAAACTATCTGAAACTGAATCGAGTCGCTTGATCAATTATGTATATGCAATTGGCATTTATTCAGTTCGAAGGTTGAAAATATGGCGGTACTTGTGATCGTAACTACAATATCAAACTTCGTGGAGGATAATACATGTTGTATTGATGATCTATAAATGTATGCCAATTTTGTTTGTCTATGTGGATGAGGGAGACAAAAGGCAGACCTGCCTGTGACAAGTGCCTCCCCCAGAGTTGAAAGCAGGTAGGGACGAAAAAACTCAAGCCAGACCGAGTAAACCCATGTGGGGACGAACAAACTACCGAGCCAGAATCAGCGAGTCGAGACGAATACTTTGTTTTTGTTTTGTGACAGAAAGAAGTGTGGTGTGCTTGTTTAGTTTATCTGGTCAATTGCAGGTTATCATCCAGATAATAATGTAATTAAGACAGGAGATATATATTTTGGTACACTCGGATGCCATAGTCTCTAGCCCACTCAAAATTATTTGATGGCTTTAAATATTTCTAACTGGAAGTATATGTCTGGAACTAATTAATGAATATATTTTTTCTATAAATCAACTACAAAGCTTATATACTATTAATTGAAAATCTAGATAATCCAAAATTCATTACAGATAATTATAATTGCATAATGAGGTTCACGAATTCTTATGAGTGGGCTAGTAACAATGGCATCCGAGTGTACCTACAACAGTCAAAGGGGAATTTCCAAAAAAAACAAAAACTTATTCTGGTCATTTTCGTTTCGCAGATATTCTCAAGCAACATTTTGTGGGCATATTTATTGCGTTGCATTAGGCAGGTAAAATAACATATATTACGTATCTTTCAATATGGTGATCTTTGTCTTTAACTATAAGTATTTGGTACATTTTGGTACATTCCTTACAAAAAATTTCAATTTACCATATATATAATTATTACTTATCCTTATGCGCCTATTTTACTTTTAATATGAACATATGAACATTGGAAAGCAATAAAACAAGTGGTAACAGCAATTGGCTGGTGACAATTTTATATTTTAGCCCCACGGTCGTAATCTGACCTTGACCGGCGAGAGAGAAACACCCTCCCTCTCTTGTGTCTGGCATGGTACTGAGAGACAAGGAGAACTCTCAGACTGGCTTAGAGGGTCGGCGATACACTCCTCCACTCTCCTCCCTCTCTCCCACCCGTCCGACGTCACACGAAAATACTCGATAAATATCGGGAATAATAGGGAAAATGTTGCATTATTGAGGAGGGGGGAATATTCTCGACCTAAAAGAAAACTCAAGGGAAGGAAGGTTGTAGGAATGCTGAACGCAGTGATTAGGAATAGAGAGGTGAGCACGGAAGTAAAGAAATCTTTGCATGATAGTGTGGTGATCATGACATTGCCATACGGAAACGATGCACGTTATTGGGGAGACAAAAATCAAGAGTGAGAGGGGTGCAAATGAGTTAACTTGAGAAGTGCGTTTCGGGTCACATGAGACCAACAGACAAATGAGGAAGTACATGAACGGTGTGGTATAGATGTAGATGTGATAGAGAGTTGATAAGGAACACCTTGATGTGGTTCGGTCAGGTGGAGCATATGGAAAGTGGGAGGATGATTAAATGAGTATATGAGAGTGAAGTGGAAGGGCAGAGTTGGAGAGGTAGAACGATAATGGGATGGAGTTGAGAATGATACTAGTAACATAATAGGGTGGGATGCCAGGAGGAATGCCCACTGGCAATTAACCTCTGGACTGCAGCCAGACAACATGTTGGAGCCCGATTGCAATGGTATTGTGGTTACTAGACTGAACGTAACTCATTATACTTTACTGAATTATTATATAACTTAGCCATAAACCACCAGACCCAAGTTGCCGAGGTAAATTGCCGTGATAGGTGTTCGTGTGAATCCATCTTTAATTTCATTACCCTCACCAGCGCTTTATGAATATATCTAACCACCAGGGAATTGGGGGCAGATCAATCTAACAATTTCGAACGAATTGTACTCTCTCTCTCTCTCTCTGCTTGTGTGCTACCCGACATATGGCCGTGTTGTTACTTTTGATATACAATTACAAAGGTAAACAAGGAACTACAAATGTATTACATTTCTTAAGGCTAAGTACTAATCTATCTAGCAATGCAAACTGGCTTCATAAACACCATAGCAATATATCACACCTGCACAGTAACTACCATTCCGTCATGTTCCGCCTAAGCTCAGGTGTTGTTTTGTTCCAGATCAATACATCAATCTCAACTGACACATAAAGGGTTAACATCTATGCTCTTTAGAGATGATGCATCCTAAGGAGTACGTCGGTAAGGTACTGATTATCAATATTACCTGTATGTATCAAAATAGGTTGTGAGTATTATACAACATTATACAACAACTCTAAAGGGTCGATAATGCTCTTCATCATGTAAATACAACACTAGACTTATATTTTAATGTTGCAGTATGTACAGTATGTTACATATAAATCATTTATATAATCTAATGGATGAAACATTAAATTTCCAATGATAAAATTTCCAATGATAATATTTAAGGAGGTGTGGTGTGGAGGTAGATGTGCTGGAAAGTGTGAAAAGGAACAACTTGAGATGGTTCGGCCATATGGAACGTATGGAAAGCGAGAGAATGACTAAGAGGGTGTATGAGAGCGAGGTGGAGGGACAGAGGGGGAGAGGTAGACCGAATATGAGGTGGAAGGATGGAGTGAGGAAGTACATGAACGAAGGTGGTGCTGGTTGGGGGGAGGGGCGTCGACTGACTGGGGACAGAGGTGCATGGGGGCGGTTCGTTCGTGGCCACCCCTTCGGGGATCACGGCGTCAGGCAATAGATAGATAGATAGAATATTTACACAATGAATCTAATAAATGTGTCCATATTATGAACCAATTCTTCGCTTCGGCCATAAAAGAAAACATATAATGACTGAGAGGCTTCATACACGTGACAACCAAACCAAACCCAACTTAAATTAATATTCCTCAAGCCTTTCAGTATATGATGATGCTGTTTGTGCTGTATTCTGGCTAACATATTACGATTGTATTCAGCTTAGGAAGAACTTTATGGGATCTCGGTTAACACTCCAACTCCCCCTTTCCTAAGCCCAGTTAAATTACTTAATGTTATGTGGACTATTATGAAAAAAGACGTTACAAACTGTAATGGTTATTATAATTATTGAACTAATTTGAGATTTATATAAAAGCATCCAGTGGAATATAAAGCATTGGAGTTCTGATGTGTGCATAACTACAAATAATCTCAGAATAAAATGTGTTCTCTCAACTGGAAGGCAAAACTTTCTAATTGAAGGTAAAGTGCAAAATCTGGACACAACTTGGTAATTTATATTCCAAATAACATTATTCATATCATTTTCAGTATTTATCACCAAGCTTACGGTCAGCTTTATTATCCAAGGGTACAAACTATACCATTAACCCTTTTTTAGCGGGGCCCGACTTAAGTCCGTATAGAGAACACCTGCCCAAAGAGCGGGGCCCGACTTAAGTCCGTGTGCAATTTTGGAGCAATATTGCCTCTGAGAGAGAGACGAGCGGTGGGCGGAGCGTAGGTCGGGCTCTGACCGTTCGCCACGGTTCCCGCGGGCCTACTGACGTTTACTTCACACATCCACCCTCCCTCCCTCACTACACAGGGTATTATGTCAAGAAATTACCGTATTTTAGGGATTTTTCCTTCGTCTTGCACGATCGTTGCAAGAGAATGCGTGGTCGTAGGAGGATGGTTCTGGTGTCATTGGAAAGCTAAATTAATGCCCTTTCAGGGATACATAATTGTATTACACTCTGGCTCTTGTCTATGCATGAAAAAGAGCACGGAAAGAAGGCCATTTAGGGTAAAACCACCCGCTTGGCGGGTAGTATAAATTCCTTACGGGCCCGCTCGTAAGGCGTTAAGTTGGTTTATAAACACAATATCCTGGCAAAGCAGGTCTAGGAGAGTGAGATTGGTAGCGGCGAAATCCCAGGAAAAAAGCGAAAGGAAGAGGTGAAGTAATTGGTGAATGATGAGAGAGAGAGTTACACAGAGTTACGCAGATACTCAGACCACACAGACCTTACGGTCCCTACTAGATGGTCCAGCCTTAGTACTACTAGACAGAGACAGTATATAGTAGAAGAAAGGTCAGCAAATTAGAAGGTTCTCTCCCCACCCTCCGCTTACTCCGGCTAAAAAGCCGTACCGGAAAATAGGAAGTAGTGAAACCTTATGGGTCAAGAAATGCCCACAAGGAAAACATTTATAGAATTTAGAACAAAGATAGCTTGAAAAGGAAAATACATATACCTACTGATTAAATCATATTATTCCAATCTTCATTAGATGACCGTCAAGTCTTTTCAGTTTAATTACTGTTGACCACCTCCCTTGGTAAACTTGATTTTGATAAATACAGAGAGAGAGAGAGAGAGAGAATATGTTGGTCAATTTGTTTTTCACCGGGAATCTAAGGTCAAAATTACCTCTAGCTGGTAGCGGGAGGGCTGAAAGCCAGTTGTTTTTAATTTAGTTATTTGCTTTGATTTATACGGAAAGCATTCCGTATCAATAAATCCCGTCCACTCACCAACTCTCTGCAATCTCTCTCTCTCTCTCTTCGCCGTAATGTTGCATCTCTCGGTATTCTATCACAACTACAATAACCAGTGTTCCTCAGAGCTTTCCCAGTGTACACCACCTCCTCTACGTAGAGTACGTAGTACCCGTCTAGCAACACAATCCCACCCCTACTCTGTGCAACTCTCCTACTCAAGAGTGAAACGCTATTCTCAGTCTTTCTTCTATTCAACTGCTGAGCTATGGAACTCTCTCCCAGAATCAGTCTTTCTCTCTTCCTATGACTTAAATTGCTTCAAACTCCGTGTGTCCAGGCATTTTGGCTCGAACGTCCATTGATTTTGGCCCTGTCACTTTTTCAACACTGGGGGAGGCACTCACTACAGGCAGTTCTGCCTTTTGTCTTCCTCACTTACATATAACAACAAAAATCAAATATAAAGGTTTATTACAATTAATCGTGTAATTCTAAATGAGGGATTCTAAGTTGGCAGTAAGATCTGGTGAGGTCGATTTAGCTTCAGAAGGCAGCGATTTTTGGGTTGCTAAGCGACCAAGTAAATTTGTATAGAACTGAACACTTTCATTTGTACGAAGTATTATGTTATTTTTCTTGGAATGCTACATATTCAACAACCCTAATTAGGCCAGATATAAAAATAGTAGAGCAGATAACACAAACAATCGTTCATTTGATGATACAAGCATGACATTTGGTTGAAATATTTACTTTGATTACATTTTGAGAAAAAAGTGCTAGCCACTTCAAATTCCAATATGGCGGCCATTTTTAAAGATGGCCACCATATGACCCCTTAATATGTGACATATGTCAAGATATTGTTGTATATATGTCTAAATAAATGTATTATGGAGATAAGTTATAGGTTTCTTTACCATGGCAATACTGAATTTGATGGGGGGAAAAATAATGGCCACTCAAGCTTCCAATATGGCGGCCATTTTCGAAGATGGCCACCCAAATGACTTCCTGATATGCAACATATGCCATGGTTCAAGACATTGTCATATATTTGTCCGAATAACTTGATTAATGCGACAATTTATAGTATTTTTTGCCATAGGAATACTGAGTTTGATATGAAACCACAGGTATGATGGGGTATTAAACCATTATTCACTGTGTGCAGCTTTTTCAACTAAGTTATCCGAACTCTGGCCGACTGTCCAAACTCTAGAACTGTGAACATAATGTACATGTTAATGTCCGTCCTCCTTCAAAAATAAAATGAAGTGTCCAAATGTTCAACAATAGTCCACAACATACATACTGTGGCCAAAGGTTGACGCTTGTCACATATATTAAATCAGATATGGTCACTTTTATAAAGATTATGTAGGTGATTTTCTTAAGTATGGGCCTGATTGGAAACTAGCTGTATGATCATTTATACTTTGATTTTCAAGGTTTTAAGAGTGTTAGAAAAAATTTACATGCAGAAAAAACTGTTTTATATTTTGACAAGAGCCTACTTTTGCCGGAGCAGGTAACCTAAGTTCATTCAGTGCTCATCTAGTGTTCCTGAAGAAGTCTGACAAGGGCAACTGCAGAGTGGAGTACAGCATTGTCCATTTTTTACACATTTGCACCTTCCACCACAGTCCATCTTGCATCCACATTTTGTCAGTTCCTGGCAGCTTGTAGAAATGGGTTCAAGCGTAGTCCAGACAATTTTCCAATTGTCATCTTCTTTTGACCATCCCCACTTGGAAGGACACTGAGGTTCTGGTTGACGTATGACACACTGTCCCCAAATATGACCTGCTTGATAGGCTGCTTGTTTGGCATGTTCCTTTAGTGCACTTTGTGTTGGTGGGATTGAGTCATATGACCTCTGTCTCCGTGCAGAGATAAAGCCTTGCCTCATCTACAGAAGAAGTTGTACTAGACCGGTCATACATAAGAACCACATATTTCTCTAAAACTTGTAGATCAGACTCCTCAATTTCAGATGGGCTGTGACTGAGTCTCGCAAAGGTGGCTGAGGCAGACATTCCATGTCTGCCATGCTGTCTTTTTTCCTTTGCCATTGAAACCTGACACAACATCGTACCCAGTGAAGGCGTGGAAGAATAACATCCCGTTGGTTTTCTCTGGTCCTAAAGTGGACACAAGGCCATGGATAGGAATCCATTGAGTGTGCTCCCCTTTTCCAATTCTAACCCATATTTTCTCCAGGCCTATTGCTGTGAGACAAGGCATCACGGACATGGCGATTACTATGATGTCCGTGTCATTTGCGTCAATCATCAGAGACTTGTAGCCCTCTCTAACTGCATGCCAGGTATGTAAGAATATTCGTGTGTCGGCCTCCTCATGGGTACAGGGAGCCAATTCCTCTAGGCTCATGCTGGTGTAACGGCACTAATGAGGGCGTTTTCCTCCTTTGTCACAGTGACTGCATTTTTTTTAGTCATTTTAGCCACTGCATCAGCAAGAAAAGGGAAGAGTTCTGTTTTGTTTGCGCTGTCTCGAAGGAAACTCTTCCAGTTTGTAGGTGTCTTACTCTTTTCCATAACTCTCCTCCTAATGGCTTTTCCTCGTTTCGATCTGGCTTCTGACTTCAGGCTGGACCTACGGTATATATCGAAGATGATGTCAGTTCTCTTGTGATTGTTACTGTAGTGTTGTACTTGGGGAAGAATGTCCTTCATGGCATATTCTTCAAATGTCTTCGGTGTTTTTGGTGTAACCATATTCACCAGTGATGCACTATCCACAATCAGTACATCAGATTCTGGCTTTGACTCAGGAAGCTTCACTTTAACTTGGAGAATATCCACCAGATCTGACTTAGTACATGTGCGTATTTTACCTTTCTTGCATAGTGAAGGGGGGAAAGACTGGTTTTCATGTCTGAAAAATTCTCGTAGATCACACCCTCTGGTTTGGCAAGAGATGGAAAGGTGGGAAAACAGTTGGCAATCCTCCTTAAGTAACTTAGTCTCAGATTGGTTGGTTGATTCCGGTCCAGTTTTGAAGAAGTCAGTATTGTTCTATTTGATGGGCTTGTAGCAATGATGACTATCAGTCTGCAGTTTATCCATAATTGCTTTGAACTGTTCCTTCCCTCTCTTATGATGCGATGCAAATGGATTGCCCATTTCTTCTACAACCTTGGTGAGTCGGTGTACTTTTTCAAGGAACATATTCTGAGCTGTTGATGACTGTTCATGGTGACGACTGTCTTTCTTTACATCTTTACTCCCCGATGCAGTCTCGTAGTTTGCTACCAATTGGCTTATTTCTGGTACAGCCACCATCCACCTTCGAAGAGCTGATGGATCTCTGTCAGGACAATAGCTCCCCCGTCCCCTTTGATGATTGCATTATTTTGCTCGTGGGCTTGGTCAATAGGCATTGATGAGAACATTTTGTCAGATTTGTGAACAACGAAATTTCCCTTATGGAATTCTCTGGCAACCTCTGGGTGTTGCTTCTCCAGGCACATCATATCTCGAATATTAACTGGGAGCCATCGTGCGTGATTGACATTGTTGTTGGCAAAGAAGTAGGGCATCAATTCTGACAGTGATTCACGATATAGTGTGAAATTTCCTTCTCTAAATGCTCGTATCATTGTGAAAATGGTCAGCTCCATGTTGAGAATCAAGAACCAAAACTGAAACTGTGGGCTCTCTTTCCTGCGGACATCACACCATTCTTCTAAAGTGCTGTCTTTGTCATCATTGTCTATCCGTTCATCAAGATATGCGCTGTAGGCTTTCTTCAAGAGTTTAAATAAACTGCATGCTGTGACCTGGTGGGCTTGGCGAGTCTTAGTGACATTGGTAGCAGACAGAAATTAATCTGCTGAGCCAGAAGAGGCCACGTCAGCTTCCACAAGAGCACCCGTCCATCCACTATCTTCTAGCATTGACCCAATGGATTTCAGTGATGTCATCTCGATATGTAGTCCGCCAAACATAATCACAAACTTGTCTTCTCCATATGTTCTGGCCAATGCCACAGGATTTGTTTAGCCAGAGCATAAAGTGGCTGGTCAGCTGTTAAAACCGTGGTTTGTCCTGGGTTTAGAAATGTCACAGCATCCCTTATTTTGTCCATAGTGTACTTAATGGTGGCAACACTATAAGCTTGATCTCGCAAAAAGGCAGCAGAGAATTGATGCTGGTCTCAATATCGTTTGTCCTTTGCTTGCTTGCATGATGGGCTGACCATGTTATATTTAATGAATCATCTACATTGGTGGTATCATAAATCTTTTCCAACCATTCATATTCGAGCCTGAGTTCTCTTTCGAAAAGATTGGGATCTGGCAGTGATATGTCGTCAATGGTGCTTGGTTCTGGATTTTGATTGCGGAAGAAGGCTGGTGGGATGTTGGTGTATGACTCAGGAAGCTCGGGAACCTTTTTTACCTGAGCCTCTGTAAGCTTGGGCGATGTGCGTACTTCTCCACTGTTATCTGTACTTGGGTGCTGGAACATTGAAATACTTGTACCATGGAAGGATGTACTTGCTGTGGTGGCTGTTCTATTGTGGTCTATGTTATCTACAGCCCCTTTCTCAAAATTGGTGGACACACAACATCGTGTTCCACATATTGGTTTATAACAGTTTCACCTAACTGGCCTGATATTTCCAACACTCTGTCATACAATATGCTGATTCCATTCTCATGAAGCTTGTCAATTAATTCTCTTTTTCTTGTCTTGGCAAACACTTTCATCCCGACATATACAGCAAATGGTGTTTCACGGTTTTTTGAATGCCTGTGGGTTTTTGATCCTTCACTATGCTTATTTTATTTTTATTTTTTTTGTTTTCTTCTATATTCCAACTACTCCCTCTCGGGCATAGGATGAGAGCCTGTACATTCCACCGCTCAACACGGTGAAGCCTGTGAGGTCTTGTTCCAGTCTGGGGAGTGAGACATGTGAAGCATCCATCATGGCTCAAAGCAGCTCCATCTCTGAAGCGGCTGGTTGCTTCATTCAAGTGCTTCACCGTCTCACCCTCCAGACTCAGACCCTCAATCTCAGAACGCCACCTATTGAGCAGTGAACTCACTAGGCATTGTCCCCCTGTAACATATTTTGAATATGGGAATATTCATACAGTGTTATTTAATCAAGGAACAATGAGGGTATTTTTTTGGCATTTCGGTGGGCTTTGTGGTAATGCACTGATACTAGGTACAGCACAAATTCAATCCCAATAATATCTTCCCATTGACATATTGGGATTTGAACCCAATTTGAGTAGCAGTTGTATTGCAAAAGTTGTGCAATAGCTAAGTCTGATTATACAACACCATGTCTCAGCTGTGATCTAATATCTACACCATGTTCAATGCTACACACAACCTGAAGTAGAGCTGGTGGAACAGCTTCTTCTCCAAACCCTTTCTTGAACTCTGTGCCAAATTTAGTCTTGTGATCAAGCATTTCTTTGCGGATGATATCTGCAGCTTTAGCCAGGTGAATAGCTTCATTATATGTGCTAGCATCAGAGAGAACTGTGCATATATCTTTTTTAAATGCTAAAACGATATTACGCCCTTTCTTGTGTTTCAAGCTCAGGAATCCTAATGAGTAACTGTTCCTTTAACTTGGTTGAGTTGACATCTGGAGAATCCACACCAAGTTGTTCTAAGCGACACTTGTACAGTGAAGCTAGATCAGCCAGCCTAAATATGACTGGTGATGTGTCTGTGTTGGTAACTTTGCTATCCATAATGTAAATTACAAGTTCTGAGAAGGCTACAGGATATAACTCTTATTCTAGATTGTTGCAATTTTTCCTCTTGCTTTACTGCATTAAGATGAGCTCTTTCTGAATTGTATAAGTCTACTAAGCATCCTGGGTGATACTTCAGCTCCTGAGCAACAACGTCGCCAGCACTTAACTTTGTAAGGAGTTGGTTAAGAGTTTTGGCACATTGATTGAGTCTTTCATTCAGCTGCATAGTCATCGCTTTTCTTAAATTTGATATTTCATCTTCTTCACACAAGAAGTATTGTACTTTTGGAGGGTCTTAGGTTCTCTGTCTCTTGCCACGGTCCTCATCTGCGCCACCTGATCTACTTGGAGTAACTCGCCACTTCTGTGCTCTTTCTAGTTTAGTATTATTGAACAACAGTCTGCAGCTATTGTGATATCTTGCTTTATTTCGTATCAGCGTGGCTTCTATGCCTTCACCTTCGTCTAGCCTTGCTGGATTAAGTAGCATTGGCATATAATTTATGGCATGTGTTACGACCGGCACTACGAAATAAACAAGGGCACTCAATATTGGACTAGATGATAGGCTATATCTGCAACAACGGTACGCTAATTCCAAACCCTCGAACTATTTCGCCGGCGAACAAAACACTTAAACCCTCCAGAGTTAATCTCCTGGATAACGGGGGTATCAATTAACTGGGTTTTAGTGCACTTCTACATAGGCTTACCCATGACGGCAAAGCCTGCTCACAACAGGAGTACTTTACGTTAATAAAATGCTCTTAAGTAATAACAATGCTTGAATAAACTATAACAAGATTAAATAAAGGAGTATATGCTTACGTTAACTTTAGTGCTAGTCTGTACTCAACACTAACCTCTACAATGCTCTATGAAAACACTGGAAGTCTAGTCCTACAGCAATCAGATAAAGAATCTTCTGAAAACGTCTGATGCTCTAAGATGCTCGTTAATATAGAACAGAAATAATGCAGGGGCAGGACACCAAAGT
Source organism: Paralithodes platypus (assembly GCA_032716605.1). Lineage (NCBI taxonomy): Eukaryota > Metazoa > Arthropoda > Malacostraca > Decapoda > Lithodidae > Paralithodes > Paralithodes platypus. Next base: position 13,117,563 of record CM064512.1, read on the forward strand.
GTGTATCTTAACACCTTATTGGCGGGCTAGGCGGTCTATTTATATGTACCGCCCAGCGTTTTTAGCCAAAATAGGGCTGTTTACGTGATCATTTTCATGCCTAAATATGACCCAGAGAGTAAAACAAGTATCTATCCCAGAAAGGGCATAAACAGAGCTTTCCAATGACACCACAACGATCCTTTTATGACCGCTAGTTTTCTTGCAACAACCGCGCAACATGAGTGCAAAAAGCATGTAATTCAGTACTTTCCTCATACAATTCAGTATGTAGCGAGTGAGAGAGGGAGGGAGGAGGTGGGATTTGTGTCAGTAGGTTCGCCGCGGTGGTCTGGAGCAGTCATACGCTCGCTACTCTCCTGCCACCACTTGTCTCTCTCTCTCAGCAACATTACGTGCTTAAATTGCCACACGACCTATGTCACGCGCCGCCAGATAGTCCAAATTTATTATACTCGACTTATGTTGCGCGCCGCTAGTTAGGGGTTAAATACACCAATAAGTAGGATACATATATATATATAAAACAAGGGAGTGCAACATCTCTGTGACAGCCCTAATAATCGCCACTCAAAACAGTACTTCCTTAGCCAACGTAACAGCCAAACTGGGTTGTGCACTATGCATCAACCTAGGCTAAAATAAGGCGTGAATAATTCCTAAAGCATACACAATTAAAGTTAATAAACACAATTCTGTCTTTCTCACTAATAAAGTCTAGCAGTGGCATAAAAAGGTACTAAGAAGCTAAGCCGAGCGCAAGCATGCTCGTAGCCTACTGCCTCCCCTTGAACAGATTTCCCTTATGTTACGTTAAGTGACTTGGAGGCTCTCTTGGTAAGTCCAGATCTCTAGTATCTGGTCTAGCCCTGGCGCTCCACAATGGTCAACAATATGAGGTAGCAATCATACAAGTGAGAGTAGGCAAAGACCCTTCACTTGTATACTGCTACACTCGCAAAGGAAAATATGCACAAGGGTTACAGGCTAGCTAGCTTCGTCGATGTTGTACAGGCTCTGACTTGCCACATACATAACTCAGACAACGACCAAAGATACCTTCCACTGTCTAGCATTAAATAATAAGAGAGAACAGCCCAATAATTAGAAGCACCCCAACACTATGGTACCATTTGACTATGACTCTAATAATCCCTAAAACTAGTGCAAACATATATGGAGAGCTGGTGCTGGTAATACGACTGGCCGACTATGGAAGTCGTATGCAGAACCAGAAGGGATAAGTATTTGAATAAAGAGAGAAGTATACAACCGAAGAAGTTCAGAGAGAGAGATAGTAGTATAGAGGGTTATATGAGAGACAGAATTGCAAGGGACATGTAGGACCTAGCACACCAAGCCTAGCTCTGCAGGAGACAAGGACAGGAGCCCGCACCACCGTCCCAGGACCGCGGCTGCCAATCACAGACGACTACGTCATGAAGAGCAAGCGATCTATGACGTCGACAGGGCCGCCAGCCAATCACGGGCGTTGGAGACTCCTACCAAGCGCGGGAGGCAAACGTACATACACACGCACATACTACCACCACGCTGCCTACCCCGCTCTCTCTCTCCTTAACTTCACACCATGCATCTTATAATTTTAATAATGATATAAAATACTTCTAAGTGTCACAGACAAGAATAAAGATCACAACTGTTCTATCTGTGACAACATAATTGTACTCTATGAGAGAAAGAATATCGTTCTACGATTATTGTAGCCTATATCACTGCCCTGGCGAGCGCTAGCGAGTCCCGAGCACATTCTGGCAAGCTGGCCAGCGTAACACATGAAACAATGGTACATGTTTTGCAATATTACTGTAACCATCATAGTCTTGTTTCCCTTGGAATGAGGTAAATGGTAAAATTAGTGTTTCATTGCTTTTATCCTCCTGACAAAAGCAACATTTACTCCAGTTGGTTTGCCGTTTTGATTTTGTATCCATAATTAAAGACTCTCCCGCGCTGGCACAACCTGTAAAATCAGAAAACAAAAATATATTAGTGCAATAAATCAGTCTATGCACTAAAAAATAAGCTAAAAAAGACTTATAGGCCTAAATCAATAATCTAATCAAATAAACTAAAACAGACTTATAGGCCTAAATCAATAATTTCACAGCAAGATTTAAAAAAACAAAAAAATATATGGTTTCTGATTGTTTTCCATTCACTGGTGGCCATCTTGAAAAAATGGCCGCCATATTGGAATTTTTTATGGCTAGCACTTTTTTCTCAAAAAATTACGTATAGAGAACATTCATACCAAATGGCATGCTTGTATCATCAACTGAATGATTCTGGCCCAAAATCACATTTAGCTGCTCCACTAAAACGGGGTGACGGATGCTTGATCTCACTGAATACTTTCCGAGCGACCGTCTCCATAAACTAGGGTAATAGAGCGACAAAATGTCTTCATCTCTCTTCTTCCAGGACATAATGTGATGGATGGTGAAGCATCGTGATTAAAGTTGTGGACTCATCTCTCTGAGTAGCAGGATCAGCTCTTAATTTTGTGGGACTATATATTTTTCTTGTATTAACATTAGGTAATTCTTTGAGCTTAGAATGACATCCTTAACCTATATGATAAAAGTAAAGCTGTAGATATTATATACCTTGACTTCCAAAAAGCCTTTGATAAAGTTAGGCACAGACGCTTATTAATGAAGCTAAAAGTTCACATAATACAAGGCGATGTTTTGAATTGGATAGAAAACTGGCTCGGAGAAAGAAAGTAAAGTGTAGTCATAAATGGGAAAGCATCAACATGGACCAATGTAAGTAGCGGTGTACCTCAAGGATCAGTATTGGGGGCAATTCTCTTCCTAATCTACGTTTACAACAAAGACGTCGGTCTAACCTGTACAACCTCAAAGTTTGCAGATGATACAAACATTGCAAATACTTTACTCACAATTGAACATGTTGAAGATATACAACACAATCTAGATAGAGTGTCACATTGGGTTAACATCTGGGAAATGAGCTTCAATGAAGATAAAAGCAAAGTACTTCACATCGGAAGCCGAAATGAGAAAGCAAACTATTCAATCAATGGCACCCAGCTAGAGAGTGTAGACAGAGAAACGGACTTGGGAGTAACCATATCGAGTAACCTAAAACTTGTTAAAAAATGTACATAAGTTTTTAAGAAAGCAAACAAAATTATAGGTTTTATAGACAGATCTTTAGAGCATAAATCCAAAGATCTAATCCTCACTCTTTACAATTTGTTAGTCCGTCCATTTCTTGAATTTTGCGTTCAGTCCTGGTGCCCCTACTACCAAAAACATATAGACACACTGGAACGACTTCAACGTAGAGTTACCAAAATTATCACGTTTTGAGGAGCAAACCATATAATTGAATAGTTTTCCCCTAACACAGCGGAGATTAAGAGGTGATTGATCTATATTTTTTATATTTTTTTTATATTTATTTATTTATTTTTTATTCAAGTTTTCAAGATCATCAAATGCATCAACAATTTGAGCTGCAGTAAGTATTTTACAATTGACCAGTCAAATTACACAAGGGGGGATGGTTACATAATCATTGGTAAATAATTTAACTTGCATGAATCTAAGAACTTCTTTAACGATTTGTCAATCTGTGGAATGGGCTTCCCCGAGATGTTCTATATATTGCAACATCGTTGATACCTTTAAGGGCACAAGCTACCTTTTGAGTCAAGACCAAGTAAATATTAATATTGTTGTATAAAACTCTCAGAGATTAATAGACACACTATATGAATTGTTCCCACGAATTTCATACATTTATGGCATACATATTTTTTTTTATTAATATTTTTCTGTTTTTCACATAATTATTTAGCGGATTTTCTCTGTGTAATAATTAAGTTATCCTTATACTGACATTCCTCAAATGTTCAAACATTTTACTAACACTATTGAACAATGTTTTCATCTTTTAAAAACCTGTTACTGTTACAAATAGTTTAATTATGAATATTTTTATCTTTTGATTTTTTGTTTTCATTTTCGGATGGCAAAACACCTGTGAAACAAAGTCAATTGAACACAATAAGTTTAAACAAAATAAAACTATTAATTAACCCTCTGAGTACCAGCGACGACAATGTGTCATCGGTAATGGATGTAACGCTAAACCCCACGACGCACAAGTGTCGTCGGGGTTTAATTACTCCGGTCCTATGGAACCTAAAGGGCTCACATTTCTATGGGAACTGTGTAAGTATCCCACGCAACCATGCCGATGGTTGAAAACTCTCAAAGTCCAACCGCGTGCGCGTGAGCGCACAAAAACATGGTTTTTTGGTGTTTTTGCCTTCAATTTTTTACTCTTGTAAAATCGACTTTCGGGGGCTCCATACGAGTCCATAGGACCCCTTTTTGACCTTTTTGATAATTTTTTTGTGGTTTTTCCTTCATTCCTGACCCATTCGCTATTGTTTCTGGAAAAAAAAATCAAAACCTGCTGGTCCCTGGTGGTACATTTATTTATAACTAGCTGGGGCTCAGTGGGTTAAATTCTCCTCTTTAAAATGAGACCACTTGCAATAAATTCTGTCAAGAAATAGTTAAGCTACATCAATTTAAATATCGATAAATATCGTTTTGAGAAAACGAGCTGAACGATACTGAGTGTTGGCGGGAATATCGGGGCTTGTGAGTCATAAGCGGTCAGTTTTGAGCTCTTTGGTATATTTAGGGCCCCCACTGCCGATTACCAAGAGGATTGCCAGTTGGTTGCAGAAAGGTAACCAAAACAACCCCCCAAAACGGGTGAAAAAACGCTGTAAATTGATTTGTCTATACTGGGGCGACGGACATGTGTATAGTGCGGGATTTTAATTAAATACCCACACGCGGAGCATGATTTAACCTACGAAAACCAATATTTAATAGGGTAAATGTTATCATGCAACAACAAAACTTCAGGGAGGTGTTGCCAAGATGTGAGAGCTATTTATGATGTTGTTTTCCCATTTTTTCATTATGGTTAAAAAAAAATCATCTCAGAAAGGTAGCTTGGTGTCCTTAAAGTTCGTCTAGACAAGCACCTTACCCGAAACCCACGGATGACTGCATGTGTAAATTAATTAATTACTTTTTTAGTACTTTACTGATATTTATTTACCTAATTGAGTTCACACTTTATTATAATTAGAAACGGTTGGGATGGCCATCCGCTCAAGGCCGAGTGGTTACGGTGCCCAACTCTCCCAAATATACCTGGAGTAAGTGGGTTCGAATCCTGGTCAGGATACCTCTCTCCCATTATGTTCATGTTATGCCACTTACATGTTCTATGATATTCAAACATGCACCTCCTCACTTAGATCGTGGGCCATGTATAACATTTCAGTCTCGCGCGCTCTCTCTCTCTCTCTCTCTCCTATACTCTGTCTCTCTGTCTCTGTCTCTCTCTCTCTCTCTCTCTCTCTCTTCTTCCTTTAAGGCTTAGGAACTTGTTTTTGCGGAGGCTTTATATTTTCGCGGATTTAACCTTCAGCTCCTCTTTTTAACCAAAGCTATTTCTTTCCTATTTTTACCTCAAACCATTTCCTGTTACTGTCGTGTTCCGAAAAAAGCAGACAGAAAAGCAGCGGCGTTCCCATTTTTTGCCGGAATCAGCCGAGTTCAGAATATTCCTGTGGCAGTTGAAGCAAGAATTTCGCCACTTTGTTCAACACTCGGTATTTAATATTAGTATTGTTGTGTTTATAAGTCTCTATTTGTAAAACCAATCACAAGAGCTTACAAATTTAGCCAGTCGGATTAAATCATATATATATATATATATATATATATATAATTTTATCTTATATGTGTTACGACCGGGGCTCGTATAAAACAAGGGCTCTTAATCATTGGACTAGGAAAGCACACAGCCACAACGGTAACACTAGATCCAACCCCTGAACTTATAATGCCGGCGCACAAAAACACCTATACCCTCCAGAGTTAAATCTGCGATAACGGGGTATCCTATAACTCAGTATAAGTGCACTACTACTACAGGCTGATGATCTCTGATACAGCCTGATCACAACAACATATAATTACGGTAATAAGGTATACTAGGAAAAGATAGAGATCTTAATTAAATCACTCCAATGATTTAATGCAAACTAGAAGAAAGTATATTTAAAGTTACTCTAAACAATAATGAACTGTCACTCCTATACTAAAGAAAGTGAACGAAAGTCCCAAAGCATCGAGCAGGAATCTTCTGAAGAAAGTCTGATGCTAGGTTAAGATGATCGTATCGGATTTTGAACTGTAGTATAAAGCAGGAACAGGATATGACAATTGTAAGGACATATAGGGTTAACTGGCACGGGAATAATAACTGCGCAATAGTAGGAACTCAAACAGCAAAAGATGTACTTCCTCATCAACGAAACAGCCTACTAGGGTTGTGCAACTCAACAACAACCTAGACTAATAAATGCCGTGAATAATAATGCATACATAACAGAAAGAGTTTATAATCTAAATCTGGTGTCTGCTAGGCGAATAAAGTCTAGCTGGGATGTAGTAGGCTAGGAAACAATGGCTGAGCAAGCGGCTCGTAGCCTAGCGAAGTCCTTAAGGCGGTGCGGCCAAATTACGTTAATTGACGGGGTGCTCTCTTGAGAGATCCAGATCGCTAGTATCTGGTTCTCTCCTGGCGGGTCTCAAAGTCAATGCAAACGAGTTAGCACAGTGTTGGGTGGCAGAGGCAAAAGCCCTCACTCGCAACACAGTCCTAAACTCACAAGGTACACAGTCAGAAAGACCACCTAGGCTTCCCACGTCTCCGTTGCGATTGTACAGGTTCAACAAAACCTAGTACACATGGAAATCACAACACCAGTAGCCTTATCCCAGTCTAGCATTAAATCCCCCAGCAGACCACCAAGATACAGGACGGGAGACACCGTGAGTGTGTCAACCTCTACAGACAAAATTGGTAACCCTTCCAAAATGCCTAACTAAACATGTGTTATCTGAGAGCTTCAGCATATAATACGATGGCCGATATATGAAATCGTGCAGAACCAAAGGGAAGTTATGATATTAAATAGAGTAGAAGAATGAGAGGTAAGAAGTTGAGAGAGAGAGAAAGTGCTCTATAGGTAGAAGTCGGGAGACAGGGGGGCAAGGGACATGTGAAGGGTATGCTAGTCAGGAAAGCTCTGAGGAGAGAACTCCTCGGGATCCCTCCAGGATCACACACAAAGGCATGGTGGTCAGCCAATCACAGGCTGCTACGTCACCAGGCAGCAGGGCTGCAGAAGATGCCAGGAACCACCAGCCAATCAAAACCGAGAGAAAAGACCACGCGGGCCAGCAACTCCTCTGGGAGGGAGGAGGGAGGAGGAGGAAAAGCAACCCTCACCTCCCCCACCCTGCTCGCTCGCTCTCTCTCTCTCCTTCACTACAATGCATCTTATGTTCAACTCATGATATAAAATACAATGCATTGTCACAGGCGAAAACAAAGACCACTTCTACCCTGCCTGTGACATGACGATTCACAAGAAAGAAAGTACAACATTGTCGACAGACTGTAGCCCATTTCACTGCCCTGGCGAGTGCTAGTGGCTACCGGGAGGCGATTCTGCCAACGCTGGCAGGCGTCACATATGCAAACGTTTATGTATAAGTCATTGCATAATACATTTGCCTAGGAAGCTTTATATATATATTATGAGAATGGTGAGATGGATGTGTGGGGCTAAACTGCAAGATAGAATAGTGAGAAGCTGAGGAGACGGTTAGGTATCAAGAATATCAATGATGAGATACGTATTAGTAGGCTTGAATGGTTTGGACATGTGGAGAGGATGGATGCATTAAGTTGGGTAAGCAGATGTAAGTCCGTGGGGGTGCTGCACCAAGGGGCAGACCAAGAAAGACGTGGGATCAGACCTTACGGTCTGATCTTTGTTACGACTGAGGTTTAACTATATCAGGGCTCTTATTCATTGGACTAGTAATGGCATAAATGTTACAACGGAAAGCGCTAGCTCCAACCTCTGATGTATATTCCCAGTGAACAAAGAACACAAATACTCTACAGAGTTCTATATGCAATAATAGGCTATCAAACTCTCAATAAATGTGCGTCTACTCTAGGCTTAATGTTATGTGAAAACAGCCTATTACTACCTATAACCGAAGGTGCTTGGTTATGGTATGCAAAGTAAGGTGGTAAGAAGTTACAGCTTACGTTACTTTAATCAATAAATGTCAGGCACTCCTGCATGAAAGAAAGTGCACTAAAGTCCTTCAACACTAACAAGGAATCTTCTTTAAATGTTAGATGCTATAAAGATGCTCGTATCGGAAATGGAACCCTAAAAGGCAGGCAGCGGAACAATGCTCGTGCAGGTTATGCACACAAAAAGGCAGAATATATAATGCCGTCGGAGCCAAGAATATCCTAAACACTACAACAATAATAATCACCACGACAATGCAGTATTCCTATCAACAAAAAGAGCCTAAGTCGTTTGTGTCTCCATACATCAAACTAGGCTGCGAAATGTTTGTGTAATCATAAATGGGTATGCATAAAAAGAGTAATTAGGTTAATATACTTAATGTCTACGGTGACTAATAAAGTCTAGCTAGAGTCAATGATACGAGATACTGGTGCGCATGGCATGCCGCATAGCCTAGTGCAAATCTCAAGTCTGTGCGTCAAATATTACGTTATGGTGAAGGGTAGCTCTCTTGAGAAACCTTAATACCGAAGTATTAAGCGTTCTCCTGGCGTACCTCAAAGACAAACAACGAGCTTAGAACAGTGCAGAATGGTATAGGCAAAAAGCCCTCATTCGTGCATGCTCTTCTCTCAATGGCACACAGACTAGAATTTACTCAATCAACTCCAGTTCTCAGGTATGTCGTGCAGCTTTTTTCCTAAAGCCAGCACTCATAGGAAACAATACCTTATAATATCAGACCCCTAGTCTAGCATTATCTAATCCAGCAGAACACTAATAATTATAGGACGCGGTACTTAAACAATATAAATGCCAACCAATGCTTCGTGATCCACTTATCTTAACAACTAACATACATGGGTTATATCAGACCTTAACGCACAATACAAATGGCCAGCATGAAGCTGATTTTGCAGAGTTAACCAGAGGGGGCATAATATTAATAAAAGGTGGTGAAAGATATGAAAAAAGAGAGAGGTAGGCAGAGGAAAAGATTCTCAGGTGCGGAACGGGGGACAGGTAGCAAGGGATAAAGATGGATGCATTCTAGAAACCAGATCTGAGAGAGAGAGTGGCGAGGAACCTGTATATATACCGGGACTAGGTCGAGCCGCGTGGGAAAAAAAGCGGTGACAAGTCCTCTAGCCACTAGCAAGGGAGCTAGCAGCATGGTAAGGACCTCTCTCAACCAACCCCCACGAGGCAGCCAGCCGTGACGTCATCGAGCGAGGCAAAAACACTGCGCGCGCCCCTCTCACTCTGTTCTACTCTCTCTCTCTCTCTCAAATCCTATCATTACTACTTAATGATAAAACATTACTTTGCAATTAAATATATAAAGCCTTGACATGGGTGAAAACAAAGAGCCTTTCTGGACTGCCCATGACACGAGCTTTCATATGAAATAAAGCACACAACAATACACCAACTGTCGCCACATCCACTGCCCTGGCGATCCTAGCGAGTCACTGTAGGACAAGCCATGCAGTTCTAACGGAGTGGTTAACATCACACCCCCCCCCAAGATTTTTCTCAGAGGCCCAAGGCTCACAAAAATCTGATTGTTAGAACCCATGCTATATCTCTACTTCCCATCACCCAGCGGCAGTAAAATATCTGGCACAGTTCACAACAAAACATTTTACAAAATTATAACCCTCCCCAACACAATAGGTTAAATCATATGTAGATATGCTCCTCAAGAGCGAGCTTCTCTAGCCCAGCATTCTGAGAGGAGTGCAACTCAGAATTACTGCTATAACATACTGAAAAAATTCAACTATCAAAGAAAGAGTTTTTTATTTGATTTTTATGTTTTTAATTTGTTTATTTCGGCTGCACTATAGGGGCAAGCCTAGTATTTTTCTTCTATACAAACGCTCAACTCCTGCTTTACGACCCAATACGCTGGGCTACAACCGCGAGCCAACAAGCACCAAGCGCAAAATACTATTCAAACTAAAGCAGGAGGCTACCTGTGTGTCAATCTACCCAGGATCATATACCCTTGAAAGACAATCTGCAACCACGTTGTCACAACCGGCAATATGGCGTATGTCCAGGTTATATACCAATAACCTTAGTGACCACCTGGTCAGCCTCATATTCCGATTGTGAAACTGGTCCAAGAACTTGAGAGGGTGATGATCTGTGTAAACTACAACGACCGGACCATAGGCTGGAACATAGACCTCAAAATGCCCAAGCACAACAGCCAGTAGCTCCTTCTCTCGATAACAGAGCAGCTCCCCTGGGCTGAATTGAACTTCTCCGAGCAGAAACTAACAGGATGTTCCAGCCCATCATCGTCCTTTTTCATAAGGACGGCACCAGCCCCCACACCACTAGCATCCGTTGCTAGTTGGAAAGGTAGGCTAAAGTCAGGGGCCCTGAGGATCGGGTGAGTGCACAACAGGTGTTTTACTACTCTAAACGCCTTCTCACACTCAGGCGCCCATTGATCTTTCTCATCCTTCCAGTTATCCTCCACCTGAGCTTGACTGTCCCGTTCTCCTTCTCCACCTTGACTGCTATTGACTGCTAAACGTCATCACAGGCACAGTGAGAGGCTCAGGGGGGTGCCTCACATACTCCTTCATGAGATTAACGTGACATAACTGATTGCGCTTACGTCTGTCTGGAGCGGCCACCAAGCAATCCAGGTCCGATAGCCTCTCAACCACCCTATAAGGACCAGTGTACTTCGCGGATAAGGGATGACCTACAAGGGGCGGTAGAATCAACACCTCCTGACCCACGTGAAACTCCCTGAGTTTAACCTTGAGGTCGTACCTGTCCTTCATGAGGGCCTGAGAGCTAGTCAACTTACGGCCAGCCAACTCCAGACTGCGCAACATCCGTTCTCGACTGTCGAGGACATACTTGAGCATAGAACAAGGTTTTTCTGCGCCCTCCCATATTTCTTCAACCATATGGAGAGGCCCCCTGACACGGTGTCCAAAGACGAGCTCATTAGGGCTGAATCCCAAACTTTCCCCAGGTACCTCCCGTGTAGCAAATAAAACATATGGCAGGCCAACATCCCAACCTTTCCCACTCTCAAAGCAACAACAACGAAGCACAGATTTTAAGGCTGAGTGCCATCGCTCTAACACACCCTGGCTCTCCGGATGATACGCAGATGACACAACCGTAACAATTCCATGCTGCGGCACTGCTTGAACAAAGAGGCTAGAAGTGAAGTTGGATCCTTGGTCTGACTGAATCCCCTGCGGGTAACCATACCGGGAAAAATACACTAGCAAGCTTCGGACCACCGTCTTCGCTGACCCATTTCTCATAGGGTACGCGTCGGGATACCTTGTTGCTACATCTCCCGACTGTGCATCACTGTCCTCCTCCAATTCGACAGCACCGGTACCACATTCAAGAACCTCCGGGTCTTCTAATTGCAATTTACGAATGTCCGAAGGAGCAAGCTTATCTAAGTGTTTGCGAAACAACTCATGCCCCCCTCCTACATTGAATTTAGCCTCCCGTTGCTCTCTCTCTGGTTATCGTTGCTGTCTCTTCGTCTTTTTAAGCCCATCCTCTGCCTTCTTAGTAACAGTTAATGGGTCTTCTCCAGACTCGAAAATCGGTCCTAATAATGAGTCCCCGAGAATGTCCGTTGATACTAAACTCTCAACCGCATCAACTTTCAACCCCTTCTCGGTACCTTTCCTCCGCTTGTCTAAAGACTGTTGACCAGAATGTGACTCCCTGGATGCAAGAGATCTGGTGGCAACACACGCCATAGGTTGCACCGGACACTTCTCAACCCACTCCTGCTCCTCCCTACTCACGTCGGCCGGCTTCTCGGCAACGACCAAGGGTGGATCCTCAGAAATAGGCCCCGCAAAGTCGTTGCCGAGAAGGAGGTCGACGCCCCCAACAGGTAACTTCTCCACAATTCCTACATCCAGGTCACGAGTCACACCATCAACTTCCATCCTCATTCTTACAAGCGGGTATGACCTTGTTGCATTAACTCCCTGAACCACAACCACCCGTGCCGTATTTACAGGTTTACCAGTGAAATTTCTCAACAGTGTTTGCGATGCCCCAGTGTCATGCAAAATTCTCACCTCATGTCTTCTACCCCCCCACTCCACACAACCGAGTCCCCTGTGGTCACTAAAGGCATCACGGACAGGGAATAAGCCTTCCGGATCCTTCTGCACTGGCAGTGTATTTACCTCGGAAGAATTGCCTCTAACAAACTCCGATGTCCTCTTGAACACTCCAATGCCGTGAGCAAAAGACACGGCTGCCGGAGGAGGTCGACTAGGGCACTCATTTGCCTTATGACCCTCCTGGTGGCACTTAAAACACATAAATTTCGGTTTCGGCTTATACTGTGATGTAAAAAGCCCCTGACTCTTCTCATACGGCGTGGTGTTAGGTTTGGATTCAGTTTTAGTTTCATTGCTCTTTTGTTTAAATGTGTCATTGCTACGGGGAGGGGAGGATAACGGTCCCTAGCACTTGCATCGTACTTCTGTGAGGACCCGTAACCCCGAATCAACGACAGCCGTCGATCAGCCATTTCTGCTGCTTCGACTAGAGTTCTTGGGTTTTTCTCCTTTAAGTTCAAAGTTAGATCACCGCCCATGCTCTTAAAGAACTGCTCCAACATCATTAACTGCTTAATTCCATCAAATGTTGTTACCTTCTCAGATCGGAGCCAGTTCCCCATAGCATCGGACAAGTCCCGGGCGTGTTCCAAAAAGGTGCTATCTCTTCCCTTAGTTACACCCCGGAACTTCAAACGGTACGTTTCTGGTTGCAGTTCGTAAGCCCTCAGGTCAGCCTCTTTGAGATCCTCATACACAATACATGACTCCAAAGGTAACGCATCGTAGGCTTTAAGACCCTTGCCTATTAATCTAGAGGATACAAGTGCTGCCCATTTATTCTCTGGCCACTGGTGTTCCTGGCAATTCTCAAAGCGTGCGAAAAATTCTGTTACACCACTCTCATCAAACACCGGAACCAGTTTCAATAAGTGCGAGAGAGATTGATCATGAACACGGTTACCAGCCCCAAGTCGCTGTCCCGTTGCCTCTACTCGCGACTTCTCTACGTCCATGTCGGCACAGTACCTAGTCGACTCTAAATCAGCTTGGATTTTTGCTAGCTTGGCTCTCTCTTCTATCTTGGCTAATTCTATTTGCTGCTGAAGCTGAAGCTGAAGCTCAGATGCCCTGATAGCCTTTCTCTCTTCGATCTTAGCTAATTCTATTTGATGCTGATGCTGAAGCTGAAACTCACATGCCCTTTGTTGCTGTTGAATCTTAGCTAATTCGAGCTGATACAATAATTCTGGAGTTAACCCTTGAGGAGGTGAAGGTGCTACAATGTTTGAAATTACCGGTGGTCCCCCCAGGGGCAACCCACCCTGCCAGTCACCACCCAACTGTGGACGCGTACTCGGGGTCGGCAAACTACTGGGATGGCTGGGAGTCGAGTCTAGGGGAAGCATGGCCGAAGGGCTCTGAGCACTCAACCCATCTCGCTCACCAGTCACCCTGCCCAGTACACACGTTATCAAGTTATCCCTGGTCATGCTGCTAGTACCCGCATGACCGATAGCTGTGGCCAGGCATTGAAGACCGTACCGATCCATACCCTCCAACCGCTCGGCAGTAACAGGCCATTGCAAAAATATCCTAGCATCCTCCTCACAGTTCACCTGATTAACCATTTCATCATACTGCTGTTCCTCCGTTTCGACATTACATACTGTGTCTCCATTCTCCTCTGATCCGGTATAAGACATGATGCTCACAAAAATTTCCCACCTCAATATTCAGAAAAGAAGCACTCCAAACTCTTATACCTCAATATACACAAACAAATTCTCGGAAATACTCAAGGGCTATACTATGTTGCAAAAAAAAAAATTATTCTTGCTGATCCCCGCAAAATATTCCCCAAAACAACAAATGTTCCCTGCTAATAAATGTAGGTTCACCAAATCCTAGGTAAGGTCGCCATTTGTTATGACTGAGGTTTAAATATATCAGGGTTCTTATTCATTGGACAAGTAATGGCATAAATGCTACAACGGAAAGCGCTAGATCCAACCTCTGATGTATATTCCCAGTGAACAAAGAACACAAATACTCTCCAGAGTTCTATATGCAATAATAGGTTATTAAACTCTCAATAAATGTGCGTCTACTCTAGGCTTAATGTTATGGGAAAACAGCCTATTACTACCTATAACCGAAGGTGCTTGGTTATGGTATGCAAAGTAAGGTGGTAAGAGAAGTTACAGCTTACGTTACTTTAATCAATAAATGTCAGGCACTCCTGCATGAAAGAAAGTGCACTAAAGTCCTTCAACACCAACAAGGAATCTTCTTTAAATGTTAGATGCTATCAAGATGCTCGAATCGGATATGGAACCCAAAAAGGCAGGCAGCGGAACAATGCTCGTGCAGGCTATGCACACAAAAAGGCAGGAGATATAATGCAGTCGGGACCAAGAATATCCTAAACGCTACAACACTAATAATAATCGCCACGACAATGCAGTATTCCTATCAACAAAAAGAGCCAAAGTCGTTTGTGTCTCAATACATCAAACTAGGCTGCAAAATGCTTGTGTAATCATAAACGGGTATGCATAAAAAGAGTAATTGGTTTAATATACTTAATGTCTATTGTGACTGATAAAGTCTAGCTAGAGTCAATGATACGAGATACTGGTGCGCATGGCATGCCGCATAGCCTAGTGCAAATCTCAAGTCTGTGCATCAAATATTACGTTATAATGAAGGGTAGCTCTCTTGAGAAACCTTAATACCGAAGTATTAAGCGTTCTCCTGGCGTACCTCAAAGACAAACAACGAGCATAGAAGAGTGCAGAATGGTACAGTAGAGTAGTGGGGTTTCTGAAAAATGTGAATGTTAGGAGCATTTTTAGGTAAAAGTTGGGAACCAGACTTTTTAGCATATTTCAGGTATGCTGAATTCGATAAACCCGGTTCCCAAGCGAAATTTTGAGTTTTTGACCATCTAATTTGCATAAACAAAATGGCTGCCAAATTGGAAATTTTTGACACTTCATGAACCATTTTCTCCAATATCTCTCTAACTAGGCAAGCAAAAATGACAAATAAAGTGTCTATACTTATGTTTTGAGGGTCAGAGAATGTGATTAAGGCATCTTTAAAGTGATTAGTGATAAGCCTTCACGTAAATGTGCAAATTAGTGGCTGCAATTATAGAAAAATCAATTTCTCCAATATCTAATGCTAATACTAATACTAATTGTTTCTTTTATTTGCAGACTACAATGGATCCAGTAGTTACTTTGAAGAGGCCTTCACCTGTAGATTACAGCTTGTGCATCTTCTGCCAAACTCACACAGACAGTGATTGTGTAAAACAAGCACAAGCAACGGACATGACTTTTTTCCTGCGACGTCAAGATTCTGCCACAAAACCTTCTTGGACAGTATTCAATCAGTCAGTCTCAACAGAGGAACCAGAGCAGACAGCAGTAGGGTATTTGCCCATAATTCTTGCTCCTGCTCACGAGTTAGATACGCTAAATACAGTTGTGAAGAGGTGCATGGCGATATCTTCACATTTCGGACAGGAGCATACAGTCCTTACAGTGGACCAAGCCTTATACTGCAAACTCATGGAACTGAAGTGGTCTGTGGAAGAATATCGGGATAAATTAATCCCTCGCCTTGGTGGACTTCATACCGCGATGAACTTCCTGAAGGCTATAAGAGATCACATGGCTGGATCTGGTTTAGCTGAAGTGTGGCTAGAGAGTGGACTGCTTGGGGAGGGTGCTGTGCAGCTTGTCCTGTCAGGAAAAGCGTACAATAAGGCTATGAGAGCTCACAAACTTACTTTGCAAGCTCTTTGGCGGCTTTTGTTGCCAACATTTCTCCTGTTTGCTGCAGAGTCAGACAAGGAATACCATGATGAAGTTTCTGCGATAGCTGCTGATGACAATCCCGAAAGAATTCCAGAGCTGATAAGATGTCTGAAGCAGGAACGGTTTCACAATCTTCTGAAAGGTTTCATAGCAAGTAAATCTGATGATGTGAACTTTGTCTTCTGGTGGAACTATATGGACATGGTCTCAATACTGTTGCAGTTCACTCGAGCTCAGCGTGATGGAATCTGGGACTTTCATCTCCACTCCTTCAGTCTGATGTTGCCATACTTCATGCGGTATGACCACCTGAACTATGCAAGATGGGGTACAGTGTATATAGCCGAGATGAACCAACTACCAGAATCCGTGTTATCAGAGTTTCAAAGGGGCAACTTTGTTGTAAAACGTTCTGTTCAAAAGTTCAACCAAGTAGATCCAGACCAAGCCATGGAGTGGATAAATGGTACAGGAAAGAAAGCAGGTGGAATCATTGGCATCACAAAGACAACATCAGCGCTTTGTAGATGGACCCTTTCGTATAATATGAGGTCTCACATTGCAGCTGAAATGCATGCAATGTACAACAACTGTCCTGGTAGTGCACGTGTTCACAATGAAGCTACCACATCACGGCAAAAGCGGGACAACGATGACGAGATGGCATTGCTCTCGGCCTTCCAGGGATTCAAGGTTTTTGCATCGGTTTCACCAGCGTCATTGCAGAATCTGGCCACAAAAGACCTAGCAACAGAGGCAATCCAAAACTCATTACTTTGTGCCAAAGAACTCTGACAAGAAAAAGTGAATACATTCGTTGAGGAGAGGATGATTGTACCTGAGCAAGGTGACAAGCCAGATGTCAGAATCCATGCACCCCTACACAGGAGTAATGCCAAAACGTTTGCATCTCTGTATGAAGTGGTCAAACACAATAAAGAGAAAGACAAGAGAACTATCCTGAAGGCAGATAGAAACGTGCTTCAACGCCTTCTTACTGCCTATGAGGCAGGTCGTCCAGTTGACTTGCCAGCTGTCCTAAAGCACGAGCTTCTGCCAGTTCCTGTATCACTCGCTGAAATGAATGGTACACTCCGCACTGGAAATAAGTCCATACTGGCAGATAAGTTAACGGAAGACATAATCTGCCCTGAAGCTATTGAACTTCACGACTCATCATCCTGCCTAATCATTGATGGACAAGCACTGGTGGTTGCTCTGGGAAAGCCTGACAATGCAATGACCTTTGGGGATTTGGCCGACACATACGTAAGAGCAGTATTAAAGGCAGGTTCTAACTATCAACGGGTAGACATTGTGTTCGACAGATATAGAGAAGAGACAATCAAGGGTGGTACGAGGACACGACGCACGAAAGCAGATCGACCAATCAGACGAATTGTGAGGGACGTGATGTGCCTCTTCCAAAAAAATGGACTAACTTTGTGTCGCTCCCTGCTAATAAAGCTGATCTTGCAAATTTCCTGTCTGAGGAACTGTGTTCTCAGGCACCTGATGATAAGGAGATTGTAGTTGCCGGGGGATTCAGAGAAGAAATTGAGGTTAGGTCATCAAAGACAATCACTGATTTGACTCAACTGAGAGCCACACATGAAGAAGCTGACACTAGGTTGGTGTTACATGCTGTGCACAGCCAATTCAATACAGTTGTTGTGTCATCAAGGGACACTGATGTTCTCGTGCTTTTGGTTTCCCACTTCCCACGTGTACAATGTGAACACCTCTGGATGATGTCTGGTACCACCAAGAAAAGGCGATATATACCCATTGATGCAGTTTTCAACAACCTACCAAGAGATTCAACAACAACTCTTTTACCATTTGAGGCATTAACCCGGGTGCGACACCACCTCCTACATCGCAAATCACACCAAAAGGTCATCATGGAAAGTCTTCAAACAGCACCATCAATTGCTCATAAACTTGGGAATCGGTGAACTCACAGAGGAGACCATTCGATCTTCAGAAACGTTTGTCTGCAGAATATATGATGTGCACAAAACAGACTCTGTTGATGCAGCAAGGCACATACTGTTCTCAAAGACTGCCAAACCAGAAGCAATGCCACGAACACGTGATGCTCTCCGCTTCCATTTGATGCGAGTACACTATCAAGCAATGATTTGGAGAAATGCTCACTGTGCTGTACCTGAGCTTCCTGCACCCACAGACATGGGATGGAAAACATGGCGATTCAGGACTACAACCCATTCTGATGTCATTGAGTCCGATCCCACAAAGTTGCCTGGAAATTATTTCATGTGCCTGCCAGAAACAATGCAGGACGCGTCGGTGCAAATGCCGCAAATCCGGGTTACGATGCACAGCAATGTGTGCATGTCAGCAACAGAGTGATGATCAAACTCCTTGTATTGCATGCATATGGTCTACTCCAATAAATAGTTCAGGTGAGTGACAGATATTGCCCTGTTTTGCCTGCATAAGCATCAAGGAGTATCTTGGGGTAAAGTTGGGAACCATTGATTTTCTCTAATGACAGCCGCTAATATGTATATTAAAGTCTAGGCTTATTACCGATTCCTTTAACACCTTACGAGCGGCCTATGCGGTTTATTTATGTGTACCGCACAGCGGGGTGTTTTTAGCCAAAATAGGGCTGTTTACGTGATCATTTTCATGCCTAAATAAGACCCAGAACGTAAAACAAGTACCTATCCCTGAAAGGGCATAAACAGAGCTTTCGAATGACACCATAACGATCCTTGTATGATGGATAGTTTTCTTGCAATAACCGTGCAACGCGTGTGCAAAAAGCAGGTAATTCGGTACTTTCAGTACATAATTGAGTATGTAGCGAGTGAGAGAGGGAGGAGGGAGCTGAGATTTGTGTCAGTAGGTTCGCCGCGGTGGTCTGGAGCAGTCATACGCTCGCTAGTCTCCTGCCACCACTTGTCTCTCTCTCTCAGCCACATTACGTGCTGAAATTGCCACTCGACCTATGTCGAGCGCCGCCACATAGTCCAGCTTTATTTAACTCGACTTATGTTGCTCGCCGCTAAATAAGGGTTAAAAATGCCTCAGTGACATTCCCTGACCCTCAAAACATAGGTATAGATGCTTCACTTGTGATATTTGCTTGCCTAGTTAGAGAGATATTGGAGAAAATGGTTCAAGAAGTGTCAAAAATTTCCAATTTGGTGGCCATTTTGTTTATGCAAATTAGACGGTCAAAACTAAAAATTTCGCTTGGGAACCGGGTTTATCGAATTCGGCATGCCTGAATTATGCTAAAAAGTCTGGTTCCCAACTTATACCCAAAAATGCTCCCTGATTCTTATAGAGGGCCTTTTTTAGGAAATCCCACTATACTACAGGCAAAAAGCCCTCATTCGTGCATGCTCTACTCTCAATGGCACACAGACTAGAATTTACCCAATCAACTCCAGTTCTCAGGTATGTCGTGCAGCTTTTAACTAAAGCCAGCACCCATCGGAAACAATACCTTATAGTATCAGACTCCTAGTCTAGCATTATCTAATCCAGCAGAACACTAATAATTATAGGAAGCGGTACTGAACAATATGAATGCCAACCAATGCTTCGTAATCAACTTATCTTAACAACTAAACATACATGGGTTATATCAGACCTTAACGTACAATACAACTGGCCAGGATGAAGCTGATTATGCAGAGTTAACGAGAGGGGGTATAATATTAATAAAAGGTGGTGAAAGATATGGAAAATGAGAGAGATAGGCAGAGGAAAAGGTTCTCAGGTGCAAGAGGGGGACAGATATCAAAGGGATAAGGGGGATGCGTTCTAGAAACCAGATCTGAGGGAGAGAGTAGCGAGGGAGCTGTATAAATATTAGCACTAGCTCGAACCGCGTAGAAAAGCGGTAACAAGTCGTCCAGCCAATGCCAAAGAAGCCAGCCAAACATGACGTCACCAAGCATGGTAAAAAACTCCTCCAACCAATCCCAAAGAGACCAGCCAGCTATGACGTCATCGAGTATGGCAAAAAACACTGCGCGCCTCCCCACACTCCGTTCTACTCTCTCTCTCTCTCTCTCTCTCTCAAATCCTATCATTACTACTTAATGATAAAACATATACTCTGCAATTAAATATATAAAGCCTTGACATGGGCGAAAACAAAGAGCCTTTCTGGACTGCCCATGACACAAGCTTTCATATGAAATAAAGCACACAATAATACATCAACTGTAGCCCCATCCACTGCCCTGGCGATCCTAGCGAGTCACTGTAGGACAAGCCATGCGGTTCTAACGGAGTGGTTAACGTCACTTCATAATCCCTCAACAACTCCCAACGATAACTGGTATTTTACTTGATAATCCCTCACCAACTCCCAACGATAACTGGTATTTTACTTCATAATCCCTCAACAACTCCCAACGATAACTGGTCTTTTACTTCATAATCCCTCACCAACTCCCAACGATAACTGGTATTTTACTTCATAATCCCTCACCAACTTCCAACGATAACTGGTCTATTACTTCATAATCCCTCACCAACTCCCAGCGATAACTAGTCTTTTACTTGATAATCCCTCAACAACTCCCAATGATAACAGGTCTTTTACTTCATAATCCCTCAACAGCTCCCAACGATAACTAGTCTTTTACTTCATAATCCCTCACCAACTCCCAACGATAACTGGTATTTTACTTCATAATCCCTCACCAACTACCAACAATAACTGGTATTTTACTTGATAATCCCCCAATAATTCCCTACGATAACTGGTATTTTACTTCATAATCCCTCACCATCTCCCAACGATTACTGGTCTTTTACTTGATAATCCCTCAACAACTCCCAACGATAACTGGTCTTTTACTTGATAATTCCTCAACAACTCCCAACAATAACTGGTCTTTTACTTCATAATCCCTTACCAACTCCCAACGATAACTGGTCTTTTACTTCATAATCCCTTATCAAAAGAATTAAGTCCTGACCATCTCGATTGGATGGTAAGGTCTGTGTGACCAGTGTATCTATATAAATATATGTAAAACTCCCAACGATAATTGTTTTTTTACTTGATAATCCCCCACCAACTCCCAACGCTCCTAGGCAATCTTCTCGCCGTGGTTGTTATTTTCCCGAGAATATTGGCTATATGGGTTCAACATAAAATAATACATTGGTTCTAAATTACACGCAAAATACAGATAGTCACTCTGCCTTTTGTATTGCTGTGTGCTACATTTTAAAATATATTTCTATTATTACGTTGACTTAAATGTATAATCCTATATGTAGCCTACCTCTTTCGCTAAATATATTTGTCTACGTTCAGACAGAATAGTTATGTGTGGACACCATCATACTGAAGTGAGATAATGAGATAGAAGACCGAGAGAGACTGAATGTGGTTACCCTAGCGAACAGCAATTACTTAAAGGGGAGGTAGTGGCATTTTCTAAACCCCTTTCTCCCTCATGTTTAGCATATTAAATTTGAGATTTTATGACGTTTGTTCCGTTAGTTCTGGCGATTATGAGACCTTTCGCCTCATTTCTTTGTCTTTATTACGAACTTTCCTGTCATTTAGGTGTCGATATTTCCTGGCGACCGATAGCGAACCTGTAATTTTAGAAGGAATCGGCCTTCGACCGGGTAATTTTTCTACCGAAAAATGAACAAATTTATCTTGAAAGGGAGTCTAGAGGTTGTTTTTTGTTAAGCTTGATCTAGCGAGGAAACTAAAAAATACAATAATTAATGAATATATAGACCAAAAAACAAGTACTACCCCCTTAACCCCTTCTGTACCGACGCCGTCCTTATCATAATATTCTGGCAACTGTTAGACGATTTTGTTCAGCTTAAGAAGGACGTCTGCACATTTAAAGGCTGAAGACTCAATAAATCCTTTTGGCTGTCATATATTCCTCCTAAGCTTCATAAAATCATCTAAAATCAAACAAAAAAGACATGGCCGGTACAGAAGGGGTTAAGCTGCTGGTTCATCCTTCGTTACTCTGCTCTCTCTTCTTCATCATTATCTTCCTTGCTTTACCTTTGTTCTTATCCTTCCTTCAACCATTATTCTGTTTCCCTATACATGCATACATACCTTCATACAGGAAAGATACAAGGCAATTAACCACTTGCGAGTTGCAGGCTATAAGGAAGTTGGAGCTGTAGACATCGCTGTGGAACAGAAAAACTATACTAATATAGGTTTCTGATGGATAACAAGTATGTTGCATTGGGTTTAGTGTGTTTATAAACAATACTAATATAGGTTTCTGATGGATAACAAGTATGTTGCATAGGGTTTAGTGTG